>JACGTJ010016460.1:0-11866 GCA_014858695.1 Chrysomya rufifacies | reverse complement strand
TATATATATATATATATATATATATATACATATATTATAATTAGTTCAAAATTATAAGCAACGAATAAAATATTTTTATTATAAAATAATTTAAACTTTTCATGAATAATGAAGACGAAATAAAAAGCAATAGTAATTATTTATACATACAAAGAAATATTTCTTAACACATTTTGATGTTATTATTAATAACAATTATTATAATCTTAAGTTTATATATTTTTTTTTATATAACAATTATCTTTTATTTAGTATAATTGAAAATGAAGAATATTTAAAAAAAATTATTATTATTACTATTATTTACAAATGAACATTATTCATTACATTCATTACAAATGAACAAAAAAATACCAAAAAAAAAAAAAAAAAAGTAAAATTATTATTANNAATACCAAAAAAAAAAAAAACAAAAACGACATAAACACATTTATATTTATTATTAATAATAATAATATTATTACTATTACAAACACACATGTATTTATTTATAAATTAAATATTTATTATTTTAAGAGTTACACAAATAAAATCCAAAAAAAAAAAAGAAAAAGTAAAATTATTATTACAAAATATATTCTGAATTATTATGAACACAAATCAAATACCTCATTTTGTTTTATTTATTTATTACGTTTATTCACATTATTGACGTTATACAACGATTTCTGGTCAAAGTTCAATACAGCACGAATGTTTATATTATACGGTTTTTATTTATGACCTTAAATTGTTAAAACAAAGTAAATATGGGTCGCATTTTCTTTTCTGAAACTATTTTTTAAAGATGGTATCGATTATTGTTGCATGGTTATGTGACAAAATCTAATGAAAGGTAAGATAATAGATTATATTTTTAATACAAAGGTCGATATGTTCGATATGCTCGCAAGCACTTAACGTATTTGGCTTTTCAATCTTTTTATTAATCGATATTTTGATTGTTTTGGAATAAGAAAACATTTGCAAATAGCAGATTTTTTCTTTTTTACTGAAACAATAAACTCGACTTGCCGATTTATTTTTATAAAATATCAATTGATGGTTTTCAACAACACATTGTTAATTATTTCTGATTGCCCAAATAAATATACATTTTGAAAAGCACATGAGAAAGTATGATTTTTGTAAATTTTATATTGTTATTATTTTGGGAAATCGAGAAACTGAATTATACTGAATAATTAAAAAAATATTTATATAGAAATAGAAAATAATTGCGTTCTACGGCAGAACGACATAAACTGGGCGGGAATGTTTTTTGGGGTACTAAATTTGTTACCGATTATATCTAACACAACATAATTATTAGGATGAGTAAGATTAAATGGACATGAACAACATATTTTTGAAATTTTAGAAAATGTCCATAACATTTAAATGTGATAAAATCTTTTACAACGAAATAAAAATTAGATAAACAAACAACGAATTAGAAATATTTTAAAATGACAAGCAATACTTAGAAGCTAGAATTACTTAAAAATTGTTACCAATTAATAATGCTCAACGAATAATTAGGTTACCCAATTTAGGACCTTAAAATATTGTATATAATGATTATTGTTATACTTGAAATTTAATATAGAAAAGAACCTTCTTCGACCAGTTTTATGAAAGAGAAATATAGCCGAACGTATCAAAAAGCAATAAAAAGTATTTCTAAGTCAATCAAATTTCAAATTACAAAAAAAGTAATTGAAATGAAAAATAGACATATATTAGCAATAAATAAAAATAAAAACAAACAACGAACATTTTTCCTTATTATGAATTTAAATTTACTCGTATATTATAAATAGTTTTATAAGTAGTTACATCCAATTACATTACATTAATCATTAAATCATCATAACTCATCTTTCAAAAGATCATATTCACTCATACATATATTTATCCAAACTTATATAAAACAAATGCAAAAACATAACATACATAACCCTGATAATGATATTACATACATACACACACACACACACACACACACACNNCACACACACACACACACATACATACATACATACATTTAAAATTATCGCAGCATTCAGTTCAGAAATTTTTTGAAAAACTTTATATTTAAATTAGAAATACTGATGAAAAATAAAAGAACATTTACTGATTGTCAATTTTTATAATTTTTTTTTAAATTTAAAATTAAACAAAATCGTAACTTCTTTGTTTATTATTATATAAAAATAAAACCAAATACACTAAAATTTATAATTATTTATATATTTATTAATAAATAAAGAAAAACTTTCAAATTGTTCAACGCAGCATTGTAATCTATTAATAAAATTGAATTTGAATAAATAATACAAAGTTAATATACAACGAACAAAAATTTATATAAAATAAAACACATATAAAGATATATACAATATACATACATATATTTAAAATAATCTCACAAAAATTGTTTTTGTAATTATTTAATTAAAGTTATTCTACCTTTTTATTGATCCATTAAATAATAAATATGATGCATATAAATAAATACATACGTACATACATAGTTGAGTATTTATGCTAAATGTCCAAAAATATCCACACAAATAAACACATACTCGTATACATAAGGGTGCACCGTGAAAATTAAATTCTTAAAAAGAATTTTGTTAAGGGGAAGAAAGAAAATTGTAAAGGAAAATCTCAAAAATTACAGATGTATGTATGTATGTATGTATTTATATATTTTAATCAGTTTTATAATTGTGTACATTGAATTTGAAAACCTCATATTGAGGTGGTGTGAAAGTTATTTGTCTTTTTTCGAATAGGAAATTGGTTGTTCTGGATAAGATTTGAATAAAAGTTATAACAAATCAAATGAAATCTTCTACATCAACACTCAACGATTGAGTTATTCAAATATAAAAATCGTTAATAAGTCAACACTGTTTTATGACATTGCTCTCTAAAACTTAAGTGAATGCCACGGTCACCACAACCAGTTTCACATTCGAATACTAAATATTTTCACACTGCCCTAATATTTGTATACATAAATATTAATATTTTTATGTGAACTGTACATAACATTGATTTCTTTTTTGTTTCAAAATTTAAAAAATTTAGTGCTAAATGAAAATGAAATTTTAAACAAAAACTGATAAAAAAAGCTTTAACAATATTTATGAAACAAGACGTTATTATTTAGTATGAGATTGGATTATAAAATATGTTAGTATATAAATAATAGTTTTCTTCAATTCTATAATTCCAATCCGTAAAGTTAACAAAATATTGATAATAAAAGGATTTCTTAAGAATAAACACATCTAATTTTTAAGACCTCTAAATTAATTAATACCAACAATTATTAAAATTGTTATATGAATAAAAATTAAAAAAATATGTATATTAATAAGTATTACAAATAAAAAATAACCATAAAATTATGAAAAATAGATATACAAAATTTTCGAACAAAAATAAACTTTTGATTTTAAAAGTACTGAAGAATTCACCACAAGTTATAACTTTTCGTGAGGATCCTATAAAGTTTAATGTTAAAAAAGACCAATTTTAACAAAAAAAAAAAAAAAAACTAAAACAACGAATTGGATTTAATAAAATATTTTTAACCTTGTAAATAAGTAGTGTTATTAAAAAATTTTATTCTATAGTAAAATATACATAAAATACTTAAAATAAATACATTTAAGAAGAAAACAAAAATAACTTTTAACATAATAAAAACAAAAGAAACAAAAATCTAAATAATTATTACCCAATTAACAATTAATATATTACAATTTTCATTAAAAACACAAACATGCACTTACATTCTTAATACATATACATACACACATACATATATACATACATAAACATGATATTTGAATTTGAATGATCGTTTACTTGATATTCTCTTTGCAAACGAATTCTCTATATATCAATTAAATAAATATGTACCTACCATTTTTTATTACAAATATAATAACAAAAATGTAACGGAATTATAAAGTGAAAGAGAAACAAGTAAAATGTACTAAATCTTAAATAGCAAATTAAAACGCAATATTTGAGTTTTTTATACCAAAAATTCAAATGTAAAATCAAACATTGATTAATTATTAACAAAATAATTTTGAATTAAAAAAATCCATTATTAATCAATTTTAAGTGCAGATTGTTTTTTTTTTTCAATCAAACAAAATTAATTATACAGATACTTAACTAAATTGCAATTGATTAAAAAACTATCTTGTAATATTAGATCTGGTTTTACTGTTAAATTTCTAAAAGATACATTTGTAAGAGTTGAAACAAATAAAAAATAAATATAAAAAATATTGCAAGTTTTGTAAATTATATTTTCATAATAAAAAAAATTATTATAAGAATAATGTAAGAGAAATTTAAATAAAACAACAACGAAATAAAATATGAACAAATAGCGTAGAAAAGAAACAAAAAAATAAAATTGTATTTTAAATAAGAACATGAAATATATAGTTATAAGTAAGTATATATGTTGGTTTCAATTTTAAAAACGTCTACATAATCAACAGATAGCAGTTTTGAAAAAAAAAATCTAAATGGAATCTTTCACAGATCACGATTTTGGTATATGGAAGAAATCTTAAATTGGTTGAAATCGGTTTATTTTTTCAACTAGCTCTAATACAGCTCGAATTATGAATGAAATTAGTCTTTTGCGGGTCTGATGAATTGTTTCAACTTAAAAGTTTTAACATTATTTTAAATTTTTCTAAATAAAATAAAAATGCACAATTCAAACAATTTCTACAGGTTTGAACCGAACTGCATAAAATTCTATAGCCTATTGTCTTTTTGGATATTAAATAATATGCAATCATTAGATTTCTCATTTTTGACATAATGCCAACAACTGTAAATATCTTTTCTAAAGAGTTCCAAAACTTTTTGAAATTCGTCATATACCTTAGTGCCAACGTCAAATTTAATTCCAATCGGATCGGTTTAAGCACAAAACATGTTAGCTGAAACATACAAAGAAAAAAAACTTAAATAGATTAAAAATTGTTTCACAATATCATAATTTTCTTTCTAAATTTAATAATCTTATAACGTACTTCACATGTATCTGAAGAAAAAATTAAAACAAAAACCACCTTCTAGGTAAAAGGTAGTTTGATATTTTAAAATATTGATGTATCACAAAACAATAGTGTGTATAAATAATAGTACATTTAATTTTTATAAATCATATAACAAAAATTTATCCATTTCTCCGTTTTTTCTTAAAATTGTTCTTATTAAAAAACCTTCATGCGATTATGTAAATATTGATTTTTAATATTGTATTAAAATTAAACAATCCATTAAATATTGAAAATATTATGGCATGAGAAAAGGGAACAAATTTGAGAAGATTTAGAATTAAGTTGATTTTTACGCTTTGATAAGTAAATGTTTATGTAGGCAATATTTTTCTATGTTTTCATTTTATTTATGCAAAATATTTTCTAATAAAAACAACAACAAAGGTTGATATGTAAGTAAACACTGTTGCTTGTTTGGCTTTGATTTTTTGTTTCCTTTTTTCCATTTCCTTTTTCTTTAAAAATTCCAATACTTAAAGACGATAAAAAGATTTACCCAATAATTTATAATGTTATTGTGTTAGTAAATATTAACGTTGGAAAGTGTAAGAGTACGCAAGGACTTTGTTATTGTTTATTTTTTATGTTGCTTTATTCGTTTCAATATTCATTGAAAAATAAGTTAATTTGCTTAAACTTTGTTTAAAGGACCTTTTCAAGTTATTTACCTTTTAGCTACTTTTCGTCTTACACATATAAAAGTACTACTCACTTACTGACTTCAAACATTTAAAATATAAACTCGATAAAAATAACATCCGTTAAAGATTTTTTTTGTTGCTCCATTGTGAAGAAAGAATATACAATATGTAGCAAAAGTGGTTTCCAATATCGGATTTATAACCATCACAACATAAAAAATCACAAAACACAAAAATATTTTTTATGGTTCAACTTGAAATTGATGAAAGTGAATAACGAAATATGTGGCTGGGGGTTAAAATTTGTATTTTTATATAAATTTTCAATGCGATTTCATTTATAGAGCAAACGCTGGAACATCCTCAAATGTGAACAATTCAGAAAGGAGAACATAATTTTTTTCATTTTTATGTTTAGTTTATCTCTTCATTTTTCCAAGATATTTGCAATTTGATCTTATACAGATAAAATTATCTTTGGCTGAATAAAAAATTTATCTATCACCATAATTTAGCAATCACGAATCAGTGTTTTGTTATTTAAAATTGTCTTCCCTGAATTATTTTGAATTCTTAAGTAATAGAATAATAAGTTTGTCTCAAATTTTGTTGAAAATACAAAAAATGATATGACCGACTTATGACTATGAGCAACATTATGCCATTTCGAAGGTAATTTTTTGTGTATTTCAACGTATTAGCTAGCATTGGTCATACAGAGCACAAAAAAATTTTTAAAATCTTTACATTTCGTTGTTTTTACTTAGCGAATTACACAAACAAAAAGTTGAATTCTTTTCGCTTAATACCAAAAGGAAAACTTACGTTTTAATATGTGGCTAAATATAATAAAAAAAATGAACATTAAATTTGTAACCAAAACCAAAATTTTATTTTACTATTTTTTTTTGCAATAATACCATGCCACTAGTTACCTTATTACACGAATAATACAAAAGCATTACAAAAAGGAGATACTAAACTTTTAGTACATAGAACTATAAAGACCAAAAACTTTTTTCATTTAATAATTTTTGGTTTAAACCAGTCGTAACTTTAGAGTTATGCGCCCGATTACAAACAAACACGTACAGAAAAACCCGTCTGACCTGATATTCGAAAATAGAATATGATCACTTAAATAAAAGATACTGGCAAATCACATAACTAAAAAAATACATTAAATATTATTAACGTTTCAAAAATTTTTCGAATGATTTTGTAAATGGGTTTCCCGTAAAATACTTACTATATGTTCTTATGGGGTTTCATGCAATATCTGGTCAGGTGGGAAAGTATTTTCAACTCTTTTGCATTTCATCATGTACATTTTTTTTGTCTTCTTTACTGGCATTTGTTGAAAATAAAGCCTACGTAGAAAAAGAAATAAAAATTTAGAAAATAAAAAAGTTTTCTTAAGCATTTTCACTTAAACGTCATCGTCTCAAGAACTTCCTTCCGGCAAGTATACAAAGCGTTTTTAATTCGCACCCAACTACTACTTTCATACATTTTGAGAAAGAAGGAAATAAGCAAATAAAATGTTATTGCTACACCAAAAAATTGATAATGATGCATTCATGATTTTTAAATTTCTTCCTTTGCAAAAATAACTATAGAAGCATAAGGTGCTTAAAACAACAGCAGTTATTTAGATTGAAAAGATTCCCTCAATCGTTTAGTTAATTTAAATTAGTATTTTTTACTTCTGTTTGTATATACAGTAAAAACTTGCAATCCGAATCTGCTGTTTTAGATTAATCGGGACACATATATAGAAATATATTAATTTTAAAATAAACAAGAACGCGATATTCGGCTATGTCGAGTCATACATACCCTTCACTTAAGTTGGCTAACACAAAAAATCCTCCAAAAATACCCTATTCTGTGCCCCGTTCCAGATGGTCGAATCCGGTAAAATGTTGCAACGAAAAATGTTTTATAATGGCCTCACAAATCCAAAATAAAGATTTATATGCAATGTGGTGTGTTTGTTTGTGTGGATTTTATTAGCAAAACAAAAACAACTATTATAAACAAAATAAAATTTAATAGTTTTTTTTTTACAATAACTCGAATATTTATTAACCGAATTATTAAATTTATTATATAAATTAAAAAAAAGTCATACTATTGATTTATGGAGGTTTCAAGTCTTAAGTACGTTTAGAAATAGTTGAAATATCATTGAAGATATTTAGGCCAATTATGAATGAACCTAAGGAATGATTTGATAAATATATTGTATAGTTTTATGGTCGGGGACATTCATAAATGACATAACAACCAACGGATGGACGGACATGTATATTTCGATTTTTTTAATTCCCAGATTCAGAATACATACACTTTTAGGGCTCTCAGATCAAAAATACAGAAATTACAATCGGAATAACAAACTTACATATGTCCTATCACAATAATCAGAAAATATCCTATATTTTCTTTTCAGTTGCCTACTTATTTTGTTAAAATTGCATGTTATCTAAGAATTGTGAGTTGCAAGTTGCAATATAAAAACATCGAAAGAATTTAGAAAATAAGTAAATAAACAGAAAGCTTTGTCGAATAAACGAAATTGAATTAGAATTGATTGAAAAATTAAAAATTAATCTAAATGCATTTGCAATGTTTATGTACATTATGATGACGAATGTTGGAGATAGTGGTGTTGGTAGCAGCAAATATAACAACATATATGTGCATTTATTATGTATTTCATCGTATAGATTGGTAGCTACATATCTACCATTACTGAAGCTTAAAAATGTATGTTTAAGTAAGTATGTATTTGTGCCTGACAGACAGACTATTTGCTTGTTAAGGATTGAATGTCTGTCTGTCTGTCTGTCTGTCTATCGTCGGTACAAATTGCAAAAAATACAATATCTATCGTTGTGTTTGGTTTATTTGATTTTCTTGCTGTTGCTAAAAGAAAACAAATAAAATGCACCTGTACATTTTAAATCATCCATTTGGGTATATCTAATGTAAATAATTTAACCCCTTTTGTGATGTTGTGTCGTTTTAAAAATTTACATTTGTTTTTATTTTAAATGTTTTTCATTTCCTGCTAGACTAACAGGTTGTTTAATCGATTAATCGAAAATCGGTTAACGCAAAATTAAAAAGAATTGTTTGAATAGCAAAAGTTGGTTATATGATATTCCGATCATATTATAACAAAAGTAATTCTAATTTGAATATTTTTTCGTGCTTGATGAAAACTTGTCGGAATTGATCTCTCCCGGATTTGGATATCAATTAAATTCGAATGTGAAATTTGTTAGATTTAATAATTAAATGAAATGCAACGTTTAATCGTATAATTTGAAAAATAACTGATGCAAACTTTGTCCCAAATAGTTACCCGAAGAATTGCTTTACTAATGTAAAACCTCAAAAAAATTTACAAACCTAATATGTAGTATATTTTAATGTTGTTGTTAAGTGTGCATATTTGGGACAAACTCGTTTAATTTTAAGTTGTTTGTGTTTGTTTTATAAACATTTTAAATTTCACCTTAGTTACTGATGGTAAGTAGTTTTAAAACTTTTTTACAGATTCTCTTTTAAATTTGACTGTTTCCCCCATTGGTAACATGTAATACAATTTCCTTCTTCAAAAAAATTCTAAAATAACACTACAACATAATAATTAACAATGTTCAAATGATTACCTAATATTTCCTATGAAAAGCTGATGTTACTATAACAAAATGTTTTTAGAATGTTAGGTGCATTTAAATTCGTTTAGAATTCATTAGTTCATTTAAAAAAATAGTTTAGTACTCCTTTATGCCCTTTGCTATTGACGTCGGCATGTCCTTAAATCAATTGTTATTTACTTAAACAGCTGTGTAAGTTTTGCTAAGCATTTCATTATTGAAGAAAAAAAAAATTTACTTAATTGGAAATAACAACAACAACAACAACAACAACAACAACAAAAATGCAACAATATAATAAACAATTTTATTGTATATTGAGTAGTAATCACAATTGACTTTATAATTTGCTATTGCAATGCAATTTTCATTTCAATTATTTTGTGATTGACTGTCGAGACACAACAATTTCAGTTACAATTTGAAGAACATAATAAAAGATTTATGAATTCCATATACGACATACATATATGTATGAAGTTAAAATAAGGTAGTTTAAAATTAATTAAATTTAAGTATAAAACAATTAAAAAATAAATTACCTCGTTTTTTATTCTCGGATACCATATGTAACATATAACATATTTGCTTTAATAGCCTAATACAAAACTGTTAAAAAATCAATGTATTAAAAAATAATAAGTTATACTAAACAATAATGTTGTTAAACTTTAGTATTGTTGAATATACTAAAGACCATAGGTCAATATGTAGATATAAAACTCAGAGAGAAAAACCCATTGTAGTTGTCAAAAACCTTATTCTTACAAAAAAATATATTTAATATGTTATGTATTTTTCAAATAAATTTTAATTTTCCAATTTATTAAAAAAGAGAAAATTAAAAAAAAAAAAAAATATGACATTGCTCTCTGTCGGCTTTCCAGTCTTTTTCTATGCTAAAGACCTACAAACAACATTTATACGAATAGTAAGTCAAGTGTTTCATTTTTATAAGACTTTATGACAAAAGCAAATTTAAAAGGGATAATCCAGTGAATGTTTGTTTGTGAACATAGTGTATGTGTATGTATATATAACTACATATATTAAATTTGTTCGATATTAATTTAGTTTTCCTCCTTAGATTAGTACATACGTATGTACTACGTAAAGTTGGCTTTATGCTTGATGGCACATTTGTGCCGGATGTGATTGCAAAATAATGATTTATGTTTTTTTGTTTGCTCCTTTCTACTTTTCTCTCTCTGCTATGACTATGACAACTTCTTTCATATATACTTTTTTGTTACTTGCTCTACTCCAGTAGTTCCAAAAAAATACTACAACAACTTGATTACTTACAATCAAACAAACGCATATTTTGCTAAAAACTGTTTTCGAAAAGTAGAAACACCTATTTTCTCTCAGAAATATTTCCTCCTATATATATATACACATTTTTTTTTGAACTCTTTTACATCTTTGTTTTTAGTCAAAACTGGCGCCTGTAGACTTTGCCAACAAATAATTTTTTTCTTTTTTTTCATCCATTTATTATACCCTCCATAGAGTGTATATTAACTTCGTCATTCTGTTTGTAACACATCGTTTGTTACATGTGTCTCATGTTTAAGACACATCGAATTCTGAGTCGGTTTAACGACCTCCGTCTGTCTGTCTGATTAAAACACGCTCATGTCGAAACTACTTTACCAAACGAATAGACATTTACCCATATTTAATTAATATTTCAGCAAAATCGGTTCAGTTATAAACAAATTATACCCTTTTTTTCTAAACTCCTCATAACAAAAAAGTAATGTTGTGTATAATCGATCACAGTGTTGTATTGTATTTGTTGTTGTTCGAAATTTAAACAGGGTTTTGTGTATGATCTTATTGTATTGTATTTGTTGTTCGAATTTTTAAAAAAGCGTAGTGTTAGTGTGTTAGTATCAAACCTAATAATTAAATATGAATATCTCCATGAAGAAAAAAACAAACAAGATTATGTTATATTTTGCAAAACTAAACAACAAAATGTTTTTTTCATTTTTTAAAAGTTTACAAACTCATATTCGATTCTTAAGCAAATACTGAAATATTTATGAAATATTTCAATTTTTTACAACTTTTATTGGCAAGAGTTACACAATAAATTTTCAACATTTACTAGAACTAGAACTGAACTAGAACTACTAGAAATAAAATAGAACTGGAGCTGAACTTGAACTAAACTACAACTGACTAGTTGGTGGAGGGTATTTAAGATTCGGCACAGCCGAATATAGCAGTCTTACTTGTTTTTTTTTTCTAAGTTAACAATATTTGATCGAAATAAATTTGGGACATTTTCATTTAAGATAACATTTACACTACTTATACTATACTATCAAATTTTGAACTATTATATTTCAATTAAATAGCTTTTAATTCTCGTATTCGGGGATTATGTTATGAAATCAATATTTTCAAATAATTTCCGACACAAGGTTAATATTTTTACTTGCAAAGAATG
>JACGTJ010016399.1:0-12047 GCA_014858695.1 Chrysomya rufifacies | reverse complement strand
ATTCTGTCCACTTCAGCATGTATTTCATTTAACCTCTTTTGATGGTGGGTATCAAAGATTCGACCAAGTCGAATATAATCTTTCTTGTTACTATTTAATACCCTCATTTTAAAACACGTGTTTTAAATAAATATTAAGCAAAAAGAACAACAGTTAAGCCAAGTAAGTGATACCCTACACCGCGTATGGATTTTTAATAGGTTCAATGTTTTTAATAAAGGAATGAAGTTAAATATGCATGCTATCTAATGGTAATCATTATGTTTCTATTTGAACTTAATGTGACCTTCTACTCCACCTACGTACGTGTAGGGTAGGTTACAATTAAGAAAAAAAAACAAAATTTATTTCAAGGAATTACTTTGTAGTAGGTGGTGTTTCATAAAGTAGACAATAATTCTTACGTATACTTAAGGATACTTACATATGGACATTTAAAAACCAACTAATTTCTAAAAAATTGTAATTGCTTATACAATTTAGTGTATTTGCCTTTGCTTTTGATAATTGGCTATTAATTATAAAAGACTGCATGAAGCTGTCTAAGGTACTCTACATCATAAACATTTTAGATGTAATTTCAAACTACAAACACAAATATCTCACCACTTACATATACTTAAGTTATTTATGACAAACGTTATTCAAATACACTTATCATCGTTAATGTGATTAAACTTTCATTTGCTTGTTAATAATTTTATAAAAAATTTTATTTAAAAAAAAAGTTAAATATAGGGAATTTATTATATTTCTTCAGGTACATACCTTTTAACAAAAATGTTGCTGAAAACTTTGTGTATTTATATGTAGATATAAATGTATATCATTACATGAATTACCACCGGCCCTATCTATTATTCAAACAAATTCTTTAAAGAAAAATTTATAAAGCTAATTTTTTCGTGCAAAATCTGTTGAATATTTTATTTATATTTATCCACACATTTTTACAAACCCACGTAACAAAATTGATTTAATTCCATGCGTGTTATATCTAAATATTCGTCTAGGGCTACATCGTGTATAACTTTGGTAAACCATCTTCGTCTGTTTGTTGATTGAAAATATTACAAGAAACAACCATCACTCTCATTTGTTGGAACAGTTTGAAACTGCTGTTCTTACATTTAAACCAGCAACATTTTAAGTAACGATATGAAAAAAAAAACAAATACGTTTTTCATTTTTCCTAAACGTGGTGATATATCGTTTTCATATAAGATTTAAATCATGCTGTTAAGCTTATTTCTCCCTGTTTTATATACAAGCAAATTTGTCAAAGCTTAGATACGAATTTACATAAAAACGTTGTTACATATTTTTCTTCTTTTGTATTTGATTTAAATATTTTTTTTTAATGCGTAAATTTTTATATTTTAACAAAAATTAAAGGTATCTTTGAAATACATTTTCGTTTTTTTGCAAAAATTTAACATTTCTATCCTAAGTAATTCATTTTAAATAGAGTTCCAGCCAAAACAGAACAGAAATTGGAAAAACACAAATGATAACCTTGTGTGATGGGAAATTTATCTTTTGAAATTACAATTCAATTTTTTATGGCAGCTGATGTCCGACATATACAAAACTTCTGAGAGCAATTACTTTTTTTATTAACTTTCAATTATTATTATAAACGAATTATTTCGAATAAGTGTGGTAGTCGAATTTAAATATCGTCTATATAATATAGACGACTAATTGATAATTTATAATTTTATATATACTGATACAACTTACGAGCACTCGTGTACGTACTGTTCGTTTAAGACAAGCACTATAATTGCAATTATTGAAAAACTTAATTACATTAAATTATCCTTTTCGTCAAACCATTCCAAAGAAGGAAAATGTTAAAAAATTTACATATTTCTGGACAAATCATATTTTATCATGATTGAAATATACATGATGAATATGAATATGAATATGATTGAAATGTATATGTATATTTGAAACAATAATTGTAATGATTTTGAGTACTAGTAAATATTCCATGAATCATTACTATGATTCCGTTTTATATTGGTATGATGTTCTTCATAATACATTCTATCAAACAACTTTTATCCATTAATTTGTAGTATGATGCCATAATTCATAAATCATGATCTCATTTTTATGGTTCCATTCATCATGTTTATGATCCCATTTAATCATATTAAGATCACACATTATCATTTTAATCATGTTATGATCTCATTTAAGCATATTATTGATTCCATTTGACAAATATTTCATCAAAACACGAAAAAGAATCTAATAATATGAAGAGTCCATTTAATCATGTTTTTGATTTTTATCATATTATGATACTATTTAATCATGTTAATGTTTAAATTTAAAAAATATAAAATCATAAAAATATAAAGAATATAGAATAATATGAAAATTTCATAAAAAATTATATGATCAAATATAATAATGATATGAACAAAATCATGAAAATGATAAAATAGAATCATAAACATGATAAATGGAATCATTATATGAATCACATGTTATAATTGATACACTTACAACACGTATGCAATTTTAAAATCACTAATTAAAGAAAAATATTTACTACTTATTTTTATTTAAAAATAATATGAATGAGAATTGTAATGAAATTTTTTACTTACTATGAAAAGCTGAAAGAAAAATATAATGCACTCAAAGAATTTGTTGTATTTTAGGGAAAATATTGATAAAAATTTTTTAGCTTATATAAAATTGAATCTTTATTGAATTCCACTTAAAACATAATTCACCATTACAAAATGTGCAACATACA
Source organism: Chrysomya rufifacies (assembly GCA_014858695.1). Classification (NCBI taxonomy): domain Eukaryota; kingdom Metazoa; phylum Arthropoda; class Insecta; order Diptera; family Calliphoridae; genus Chrysomya; species Chrysomya rufifacies. Next base: position 9,268 of record JACGTJ010016399.1, on the reverse strand, counting down.
TTTAATTAAATTCTTTATAATTTCTGTTGATTTTATTATTAACAGAAAGTGACTTATAAATGTTAATGTTTCAATTAAAGTTAATTGGTGCTCATTTTACACTTATTTTATTTCCTTCTAATAATTGTATATGTTTAGTTGTTGACAAATGTTTTCGTTTGTAACAAAATAAAACTTATTATAACGCATGAGTTATTTTAACACGAAAATATTACTCACACTACACCTCATAATAACAAACCAAAGTGACTGGAATTCCAAATAAGTTCTATGAATTTTTTATTAAAGTGATACAAAGGGCTCTCATACTTAAGTGACTTTAAACAAGTAACATCATTAATCAGCTGTAAGTAGGTTTATTGTGCTTGAGTTTAAATTGCTTAGTTTGCTTTAGCAAATCAATGTGTATTAAAAATTTCTTGTCATTGGCTGGCTTTCAGTTGTATTATTGTTTCTTTTTTTTTTTAGTACTCTTGAATCAAATTAAATCTTCCAAGTAGCTTATAAGAAATGAGCAAATAAAAACAGAAACTTGAAAAAAAAATATTTATATTTTAACAACGAAATTTAATAAACTAAACACGTTCTTAATATTGCAAGAGAACATGCCTCCCTTGCACACTTAGTAAATGATAAGTTATATTTAAAAGCGTTCTTGGAATTAAGTGGAACTTTTTTAAAAATATACCACAGTAATAATCTTTTTAGTGTTTGTTGTTGTTTATTTGGACTTCAAAGTTTTAAGCTGTTTATACATTTTTTTTCATTTGTATATAAAAAGAAAAAATCTACAATAACAAATAAGAAAATGATAGTCGGTCAAGCATAATAATGTAATAGATTGTTTTCGCGTACTTTTCCGGCTGAAATAATCCATCAATTTTATGTATTCAGTCTTAAAGTAAAACAAAAATCAAAAAGTACCCAATCAATTACCCATCAACAAAAAACTGATCAAGAGTTAAAAAAAAGATATGATTTAAACATTATGTTTTCATTGGAAGGATTAAGTGCAGTATAACTTTTTTTATACCAGCGTTGTCATTGAAAAAAAAAAAAAATAAATTTAGTATTTATCTTTTGCTTATAATTTTAATAAAATTAATATTTATCTATAAAATACAACATTTTATCTGCATATTGTTTTGCCATATATCTGTACAAATGACAAAAATTCACAATTTGAAGGATATCTTGGTAAACTCCTTCACAAATCCTTGGAAACGGTGCAGGGTATCATATAGTCGGGCTTGACCGACTAAAGCGCTCTTAATAATTACATTAAAGTGATTTATTTAACCACATTAGAAATTCAGTAAATTCCTAAAAGTACAAGTTTAAAATAAAAGAAAATTTTGATGAATAGTAAGCAAAAGTATTGCAGATTACTTGAAATCATAAAATAAAAATTTACTGTTACTTTTGGTTTTAACTTTTAGTTGAACTAGATAGACCATAAAACAAAAATAACTTTTTAACAAAACAAATTGCGAAATTTGCAAATTTTTTTGTTGTTAAAATGGGTTTGTTAGAAAATCCTTTTTTTAATAGTCTTTCGTCTTTAATACAAACATTTTGTACTTAGAGAGAGTAAAATGAATTATCTTTTTGTGTCATCTCAAATCTTAAATTTTGTATTACTTTTTATAAGAACGTTTCGTATAGCAACACTAAAATATGTTTGTTAAACAATCGTGTTATAAACATTTATCAACTACAATGTTTTTTTTTACAAAAATATTCTTAAAAAGTTATGTACTCTTCGTTCCTTCAAGGAGCATAGGTCCTTACAAAATCTTCGCTATTAAGTTAGATTTATATTTGTTTCGGTTTTATTGATTGGTAATTGTTTATGTTAGGCAATGGATTAGACTACAGCATTCGATTATGTTTTAAGAATCACTGGCTGTAATTTCAGAAAGGTTTGTTGTAATATATAGCAAAGTGTTTGCTCCAAATCAAAAATTTTTACTTCTACAAAAATATATTGAAAGTACAAGTCATTTGACTATAAAAGTGATTATGGTAGCAAGATATTGTTGTAATGGATATAACATTGCTGCGACATCAATACCGACAAATGTCCTTTCTTTGTGTATATTTTTATAGGTATTTAGAGAAATATATTTAGTAAGAATAATGAATCATATTAACTAACAAAATTAATAAAAGTTTAACTACTTTCTTACGCATTAAGCTCCCATGTTTCGATGGTGTGTGTATATATAACTTAAAATCTTACAACCCTTAAGGAATATAATTTCATTTATAAATATTTATTTAAGTAAAATTTTTCATTTTGGCAAAAAAAAAAAAAAAAAGAAAATCTTTCAGTTTTACTTATATTTTATTGTATATTCAATAGGGATTTAATATTTTTCTTGTTACTTGAACATATTTTGTTTAAATTCGCACATTATGTCCCAGAAGAGATTTCCTTAAAATATGTTTCTTTGAAGTCGCTATGTACCTATATTTTGTGATTTCAAGATTTTTTGCTTTCAAAGTAAAACGCAAATATTGATTCGTTTATTTTGGGGAATAACTTACGGTTTTAATTTAAGCAAATTTAAGATCCTTTTTTTATAACACTTAAGTTCGGTTTTTGTTTGAAATATAAAATTTACCTTTTATGAATTGAATTCATTCGGTAACTGATGTTGTTGTTGTTGTGAAAATAAAAATTTCATCTGTTTATTTAAGCACTTGTCAGATTTTAGCTTTTTTGACAAGTACACGTTTTGGTATTATCAACGTACTTGTTAAAACAAAAAGCAAAAACAATGAAAACTTTTAAAATTTGCCAACACGTTTCACATACGTCGTTTAAGTCTAAAAATTGGCAACTTGAGAAGGCACAAACTACTTGCATTATCTTTGCAACATAAATTCTAAACTGCAACTAGAATATAAATATTTCACATTTCGCAAACATTTGACAAATTATATGTTAGCACTATTTAATAAGTTATAATTCAATAATATTAATTGGAATTAATTGATTTGTATGAACAAACAAACAAACACACATATATTTTATTTGCCAGTGGGAACACATTATAAGTTAAATATTTGACGCATGTGAAATTTCTTTCATACTCGTATCATATATATCCAAAAAAAAAAAAAATTTATAGCAGCTGCATTAGCTGAACCTTTTGCTTCCTATCAAAGCAATTTATAAAAAAATTCATGACTTTTAAAATAAAAAATGATTTAGCAAAAACTTTATCAACCAGACTGTAAAATATATTATGAAAGCATATTGCAATATCAAAAATTATTTGATACGTTTTTTTTCTTAAATTTATATTGTAAATTTTTTACAAAATAATATTTAAACATTCTTCAGAACATATGTTTTTTTAATTTTTTTTTTTTCTAATCAACAAAACAGAACCCCTATAAAAAAGTTTTATATAAATTTGCATAAATTTTTGATGTACACTTTTTGTCCAGAATAATCCAAAATAATTCACTGAATCAAGTGGAATACATGAGTGGACTTATATATAAATTTCAATTCCGGAAGGCATTTGTATGGGGACTAGGTGAAATAATGACAAATTAAAATTAAATTTGGGACATAAGTTTAGATCTACAGAAAAGTTACGTGTACTAAATTTCAATAAATTATATTCATACTAGATAGAGTTTTAGGCATAATTCCCCATTCCATTTGTAGCGGGGCTATGAAACCGATCATGACCAATTTCAAAAGGCTTCGTTCTTGGGGCAAAATAATGATCTGTGTTAAATTTAAAAACGATCTTTACCTTGCACCAATTGTTTCAATGGATAGTCAGTCAGCCGTCTAGACGAATTAACATCATTAAATGGATTAAGAAAGTGATTCTAAATCGAGCAGTACACTTAAAGAAGGATGTTTGTGTAGATTTTTCACTATGTAACATACATCAGCACAAATGCATTATACCCTCAACATCTATGATGGTGTAGGATATAAATACAAATTATTGCCCTTTTACACAAGGCATCAAATCCATGCGACAGTAATTTTTTAATTGTTGTAATGGATTTGTCGCCTAGGGGGAAAAGTATTGTATGCATTTCGTTTTTGTAAGAATAAAATATTTGACAATTGTTTAGGTTTTGCCCTCTGAGTTTAAAATCTATATTTTTATTTATGTATGGTTTAAACTTTATCGTGTTTATAAATTCGATATAAATTCTAAATTGAACATAATTTAGCTAAAGGCAAAAAAAGGTTATTTATAAGTTTATATTATTAAACAAACTACAGCTGTTTATAAGTTTTAATAATAACTTTAAATACAAACTTTATGATTAAATATTTGTATTGTGTGGTACCACAGATGTTTGGTTTTCTAAAATATTAAAAGATTTTTTTTTCATAGAGTTCAAAATTCTATGAAAAGGTTGCATATCTACGGAATACAGTTTTTTGTTTAACATTAACAATAACAGTGTTAATTAAGTCAAATTTTGAAAATAAATTTAAATTTTCGTATTGATTTAAGTAAGAATATTTTCTTCCAGTGTAATTGCTTAAACTTCTTCTTAATTTATAAAATTTATAAGTTTTCCTTTAAAAATATGTCCTTTGTTCTTTTAAATGTAAAACCAAGAAAAACGGAACTGTAATAAAAACAGTAATTACAATATTTTCTTAAAACTTTGTCTAAAGTGGTTTGGCAAACATAACCTAGAAAAACTTTATTTCTTTTTCAAATAATCAAGGAAATGAAAGGTAGCAATTAAGAAAATGCTAAATACTACAGAGAAAAGTAAAGCTATTTAAATTAAATAATTAAAGAGTTTTATAGCTGGTTATTAGAGCTGCAAATTAAATAAAAATTTTCGAACAAATTCCAAAAAATGGTTGTTACTTATACAAATTTATTCGAATAATCGGGAAGGAACCACAATAATGTTTCAATATTTTTGATAATTTTTCATAATATTTCAAAAAAGAAGATCGCTTTATTAATACTCATTAAGAAATGTTCACATGAAATGATAACATAGTTTGATATGAAATGATAACATAGTGTGTAAATGTTGTAATATACAGTCAACATTTTCACAAAATCATAAACCTTACAGTTTGGTTATTGTTTAATTGTTGTTTTTATACCCTACACCACCATAGACAAAACCATCACTTTGAGTCTTCTGTTAGACTAAGGATCTCCCTCTGACTGGATGACTGCCTGCCCACTTAAACTTTCTGATCAAAAATACAGGTCGCATGTTTGATATTAGTAGAATTTGGCACAACATTTTTTTAATACAAATTACTTTTGCAATTTAATAAAATTTCTCATTCTAAGAGAACTTAACGTATGTGAATACGAGATAAACAGTAAAAATTTTCCAAATATGTGGTAAGATAGCAAGTTCGGAAACAAAATCAAAACCAAACGTCCGTAGTGTAGGGTTTTATTTTGTCAGATTAGACGGACTAAAGTATTCTTATTTTCAAAGTTATTGCAAAGAAGACTATACATTTGGGAAACTTAAACGCAAGACAAAAGGAAATAACTGAAATACTAATAATTTGCAAACTCTTAGTTTCAATAAATGTTTTTGTTGAAAAAAAAATAAAATTATCCATTCTGTGTGTCTATCTGTCTGTCTTTTATATTAAAGTTAAAAACTATAATAAAATATTTAATATTTTTGTCCTTAATTCATTGCGGTTTAGAAAAATCCATTAATATTTCTTGTACATTTACAAAAATTACAATATACATTTCCTTTTTATAAACAAAACCATAGATGACGTGCTAATAAACAGCCTCTGGCTAAGTAAATTGATTGATTTAATCAAGACATATTAACACCCACACAAGTATTCATAAAAAACATAAACAAGATTTAACAAACTCAATATGACTTATAGTTATTTATTAGAATATTGATTGGCCTTCAGTTCAAGGAAGTACGAATGTTTGTTTTTCTTTTCTTTTGTTGTTCTTTTTCCTGTTACTCAACCTGGTCTTGGGAATACAATAAATCCTGTCACACTTCTAGGGTTTCTTGTTTCCTTTTATTTATTTACTAATAACGTGAAAAGTGCGATGTGTTACACACAGAGAAAAAACGTTTTGTCGATTTACCTTGTCTGCAATGAATGCATCCAAAGTTTGTAGAATTGTGGTAAGATAAGTGTATTGTAGACTTCTTTTTAGGATATGTAAGCACAATGATCAATCATGCCTGTTTTTGTGTAGATTTTTTTTATTTATTTATTGGAATGTATGTTTTGGACATCAGAAATTTCCAGATGTGAATTTGTTTCGATATCGTATCTATAATAATTTCATGTGACATGAAATTGTTGCCAAATTTAAATTTTTTGTAAGTACTTTATTTTATTAATTTTAGGTAAATTTTTTTAGAATCTCATATTAGAAGCAAGTACATAAAGTGGAATATTTCGTACTTGCTTTCTAAAGCGAGTGAAAATTCTATTGTACGGATCTTACAACAACAAGTTCGACGTAATAATAAAAAAAGATTTGTCAAAGTAAAAGAAATCAAATGTAAGTTGTTTCGGATAACTTTTTAGGTTTAGGTTATATTAGAATAACGATGTTCTACTTCTACCGCCCTAAACATTCGAGTTTTAAAAAATGTCGTGTTGTCGTCATATTCCAAACCATAGTTCAACATTCCATTTATAGGTTGTGATTTGTTGAGAATCATTAACATTAATTTTATATATACATACATAGATAATTTCATTAAATACTTTTTATTTAATTGGGATTTGATTTGTTTATTTTGTTTCATTTATATTTAAAAGCATTTCTTTTGAATCATATTACACAAATTCCATTACCGCAATTTTTTATATAACATTTATATATATATATATTTTTTTTAACAGAAAACTAAATGTCAAAGGATCAAACTTCTAAGGATTTGTATTATTAATGACTTCATAATTTCCAAGAATAATTTTTTATAACATATTTTAGTTACAAAACAAAAAAATATATATATGTATATATTTCTGCAGGATTAAACTTCCTTTACAAATTTTGACAATTTAAAACACGTGTTATAAATAACAAATACAAATTTAAATATTAGATTTTCTATATTTGTATGCATATGTACAAAATTATTTATATACAGTAAAGAAAGTGTTAAAGAAAACCAATAAGATATAACAATGAGACAACTCAACATTACGGTGGAATCAAATCATAAATTATCAGTATTCCTACCTTATTACAAAATTTTATATTAGGTTAAGTAATAGACCAATCAATTTTAATTAAGCTAATAACATATTTCAAACCAAATAAACTGTATCAAAATAATCTGACCCAAATGAAACCAAGATATCTTGAAAATTGCGGTTTAATTTACCTATTTAAGCATTTAATACAGTTAGACGCATAGTCCTGATGTACATTTATATGTTTTAGATTAAATTTTTGGCCGATTGCAAAGAAATTTGATACATAAGAATTTGAAAGTTGAAGTCTATAGAAAAGTTAGACCGAATATATTTTATTACCACTCTCCAAAACTTTCAGTTTTTTCCTTAACATTGTGGAATATTGTACAATTGTGAACCCAAACTCACAATACTAGTACTCGATTTAATTAATTGTTTAAAGACTTTTGTAATAAAGTCAAAAACATTTAAAGAAAATTCATTCCAAATTTCATATTGAATTAGCTCTTTTAGCAGATTGTTTAACAAAAATGTTCGTAACATACTTTTTTCCAATACAAATTGGTTCACTTTATTGAGTATGACCATAAACGAAACTATGAGTGTTTCAAGCAAATAGTTATTTATTTCCTCTTTATTTTTTTTTTTTTTTCTTTATGTGACATTTCTGTTTCCGTCACATGATTTGTTCGCTTTTGGTTATATGTGTAAGTGGAAAATATTCGTTTTTTTACACAGAAAATGTATGCCAACATTTTCCTTCAAAATTTTAACAAAGACAGTATCTCTTTTAATTAAAAACCATCGCAATGATATCATTTAATTGCCATATCTATTACCTTTGGAAAGGCTATATCTATTACTTTTGAGGAACTTGTTTTGGATGACGAAATCTATGTAGTGACATTATCAGCCGATACTTAATCGTAAAATTCCATATATGCAATAATTTCATAGCAAAAAACTTTGCTCATCATAAATAATTTGCTATTCTCTACCAATGAAAAACTTACTGTTTCTAATTTTTTCAAATAATAATAACAAAAAATACTTATTTCATATAGAAATTTAGGTGTTCCTTAATCATATAAAATCATGAACATTTTTAACTGAAGGATTTAATATTTTCAATTTTATATCAACATTTAAACATTTCAATACAAAGTCTTATCAAATTCATGGTGTTCGTTATTTGTTAATTTAAATTCTGAAAATTCTTTTACAAATGAACATTCTAAACCCTATTCAAAGTTTGTTAACGCAATAAAAAAAAAATAATATTTCTGTTATAAACTTAAGTTTATTGAACCTTGACCTGTAGTCACAACTCTTAGTGCTTAAGGTTTCTGTTGAAATAATGCGATTTATGTAAATTTTCTTTTCAACCAAATAAAATATAAAAACAATGAAATTTTTGAAATTTTGAAAAAGAAATACGTGTTGAGGTTTACTTGATTTGTAAGCTTATTAAATATATTCACAGACATTAATTTTTTTTTGTACTTTTTTTATTATAAAATAATCAATGTAATAGAAACTAGGTATGTGGTCTGATCTCCAACATTTCGACATATTGAGACTTTAATTTTCAAGTTTATGCTAATTTTTTCAATTATTTAAATTTCATCTGGCACATCGACACTGAAGTGCGTAAAGAGCTTTTATGTGGTGACAATTTTGACTTTTATATTGTTTTTCATTTTGAATTTATCACAAAAAAAAATATGAAAAATATTTGATTTATACAGCTCTACATGTCCACATATCTGTTGAACAAAAAAACAGAGGAGCACATTTATTTTAATTATGGAAAATGAAAGTTCACACGATATGCATTCGGAAAACTTTATCAATCATTAAAAATGTAAATATTAATATAAATTGCATAAATATTTAATTATTAAATTCATAAATTTTTCGTTCATATTTTGAATTTTGTTTTTTCAAAAATTAAAAAACCAAGTATAAATGTTATGAAGTAAAATTTAGAAGAAAGCCTTGTTATAATAAAAATATAAATGGAATAAAACAAACGACTTTAAATAATACATTTTCAATTTTTGTCAAGTTCCTTCCTACTAACTAACTAAC
>JACGTJ010016385.1:0-18701 GCA_014858695.1 Chrysomya rufifacies | reverse complement strand
TACATACATACATACATACATACATACGTAATAAACTTTGTTATAGACGAAAGAAAGAAGAAAGTATAAAGAAAAAAAAAACTATAATAAAAAATAAACTTTTCCAAGTTAAGTAAACCATATCAAAATACCAATTAAAAATTCAGTTCAGAGTTTTTACAAAGAAAACATTTAGAAAAAGTTTGCTATGACATGTTCTGTGTATGGAACATTTATTTTACTTCCGTTTAATAATTTTTTATAGTATGTTAAGTATTTAAGTTTTATAAAACTAATAAAAATTATGCTTTGATCATAAATTACTTGGATAAACAAACTTGGTCACCAAAGTATTTGTAATTAATATAACTCATACGTCATATAAGTAAATATTTATTACTTATGTGGCATATTATTTATTTTAAACTTTAATAACTTTACTTCATGTTTTATTAATATAATTCATAATTAATAAAAAAAAATTGTTTATTTATTTACGAAAACTTGAAAGGTACTTAAATTATTTAATTAAAAACATTTTCTTCTTTTTATTTTCAATTAATAACAAGCAAGTTATTGCAACGTTAAAGTATTCGTACGTTATACATATATACATAAGTAAACAAGGATATGTAAATGTTATAGTTGTTGATAGATTTGTATGGTTTTACCTGTCGATTTTCCAAAATGTACACAACAATTGAGGTGGCAGTTAAGTGAAGTCATGCCATTTAGTTAACCACATAAAGTGAAAATTTCATACACTCACAAAAAATTATAATCGTTAAAATATATCTTAAATTGTAATTAACAATTCTTAGTGTATTTTAAAATGTATGTTGTCTTATCAACATATATATTCGAGTGTATTTTCATGCAAATGAAACGAGAAATATATGTTTTTGCTATTTAAATATCACATACACATCAACTATTATACCTAGGTATGTGTTAGTTCCTGTTGTAAGTGCCTGAATAGTCAACGTTGTTGTCGTGATTGGTATTAATGTAACAGCGGTAGTTGTTGCAGATGTTGTTGTTATTGCTATAAACGCCCATATATTTCAATTGAATTTCTTTTTTATGGCCACTGTTGTTTTTGTTATTAAGAATAATGGTATTTTATACATTTAACGCCTGAAAGCATGCAATACAAATTGAAACTATTGCATAAAATTGTTAAAAAAAAAACACAAGTATATCAGTCGCTATAAATACTTACATACGAATATTTGTATAAATGTATGTCTGTTAGTACATCTGTAGGGCATCATGTAAGTTTATATTTAACAACAACAATTTTAACAATTACTTCATGTACACACTCTCAGACATACTCTTATGTATGCAAGTAAAAAAAGTTCAAATTGAAAATGTTGAAAAACAACAGTAAAAAATCAGTCAACAGTTAAACAACCATTGAATAGTTTTTTTTAGAATGAACAAAATAAACCTTTACATGCTACCACTGCCTCTTCTTGCATGTTTTTGTATGGCTATATGCTCTGATTTTTACTGTTGTAAAGTATTTGTTCTTCAGTTTTTTTTCTCTCAATGCATGTCTATAGAGCGGCCATCGATTGTAATCTGTATGTGATTTATTACCTTATTACGGGCAATATGTACAAATTGTCTGTTAAAGTAAATGCACTCACCATAAAGTTAAATTTCAATGCGAAGATATATGTGTATGCACGTACACTTCGTATTGCACATAAGGAAAAAAAAACAACTTAAATTAGCGTTAGTGATGGTTGTTTTATGATGTTCTCATCAGTTACTTTACACTCTTGTTTACATTGAGGTTTCGCTAACAATTTTTGTTTAAAAATTCATGTAGAAAACTGTATTTTGCATAACTCGAATTGGAAAAACTTTATCAATTAATATCTATTAAATAAAAACTTTTGATCATGACATTGTAGATCATTTACTGATAGATTTAAGTTTTTAATACTATAAAACCATTCTGCTGTTTCAACAGATTAATATCAAACATATGCTTCTTTTTTTAATAAGACTTCTTTAAATTTTAGTTAATAATTCAAAAAAAAAAAAAAAAAAAAAAAAAAATTCGTTTTTAATATCGAAGGAATATGATATAAGTTATAAAAGTTCTTTTCAATGCAACTTTTGTTGGCATAAAGTCATTAAATATTCCAAACGATTTTATTATGTATAAGACTAAGCATATAATTTAAAATATTTTAGGTTTAAATTTATATAAAAATTCAATTAAAGTTCGATTGAAAAATGGTTTATAGAATAACTTTCATGTTGCTCACATGTAAACTTAGAAGTTGTTAATTTTTTAATAGTAACTAAAATTGTGAGAATAGTTTATCTTTTATTTTGGTATGTTTCAACATGCACATGATGTTTTAATAATGCTTATATATTTTTTTTACTTAAACTTTAACTTATTCACATACATACATATTATATAAAGTGTACACGTTAGGGGTATAACTGCTTTGGTAGTGAAAATTTAGAAAGCACAATATTGCAGTCAACCCATACTTTTACATCATTTGGTAACAAAAAACTTCTATATTCATTTTATTTTTCAACAATTTTAATATTAGATTTTTTCAAAACTATTCCTAATATTCTTGTTAGTATATTTCCGAAAATTGCAAAAAGTTATACTATTAATATAAACCATTCATTATACAAAACAGAAATGTTTTTGAAAAAACAATTTGTTGCAAAAGTTTCCTTAAATCCACAAAGTATCATAGTATTTATAAATTAATAAACGAAATATTGAAATTTCATGCTAAATTGTATTCAATTTTAACATTATTTAAATTTTCTAATATTTCACTGACACTAGAACTGAACTAAAACCAAACTTGAACTGTTTTAGAGCTGAAATAGAATTTATATGGAACTAAAATAGTATTCATCTATTACTGAAATTTAAAAAAAAAAAAATAAAATGTCTAATGCATACAAAGAGTTTCCTCATCAACTTCCATTATAAAAATATATGTATTCCGATCAAAGTTTTATGAAAACAATAATAAGAACCCATAAACTACTGTGTTTCTTTTCTGTGGCATATAAAAGTTTTAAAGAATATATTATTTTCTTAAAATTTCTCTTTTAAATTTACTATTACAAAATTATATTTATCTTTATGTATATAAAACTGTTAAAAAAATAAGAAAGAGAAAACTTTCTATTTCCAAACATAAACAACAAAAATTGCACTAATTAAGGAAACCATATAGAATAAGAAAAATTTTGTAAAGAAAAAAATTTTGATGAGCTCACAATGTGCAGTAAATGAACAAAAAATGCTGAATCAGAATATGAATTGTTTAATGAGGTTTCAAATTTCAAATTAAGTTTAATTCACAAACACACAGTAATCAAAATACTAGGTTTTTATTGAAGTATAAGAAGTATTTAGATATTTAAAGTTTGTAAGTAATTGCCAAATGCATGTTTAAAGGGAGATTGATATATAAGTAGTATTTAGTATAATACAGTATTTTAAACCTTATTGGAATTCTATAAAATTATATGGGAAATTCTCATATCAAATCAGAAGCAGACCCACAGTGAAAATTACAACATTCTTGCTCCGTACGTTTAAGTTTTGGTTTATTGAATCAGTAAGACAGTTAGTAAGGCAATCAGTAACGCTACTCCTTTATGTATAATGATAGTATAGATGAAATTTTAACATATAGAAATATGCAAAATTTCTCGCAGGGTTCAAACATAACACACCACTAGTTGTATTTGAACTAGTTATGTTCATATTTGATTTTTATATTTTTGAACTCTTTAACAAACTAATTAATATGTTCTTTTTTATGCTTTAACTCGTACGTTTATTTTCCCTTGATAATAATGATGGCATGAGAAAAAAGTTGTTAAAGCAAATGTTTAACTTTGAAATAAAATAAAAATAAAATGAGCAAATAAAGTAAATTGTAAATAGACTGAACCTAAAATAAAAATAAAACTGAAACTAAAACTTTTCACACTAATAATAACGAATTCTAAAAGGACATCTCTTAAAGAAGAATATTTAAACACTTTTTCAATTGTGGGTGAAAAGAAAACAAATGTATTAATAGCTGTACAAACACAAATACATATTTATATGTATATGTAATGAAACTAATGTTAGGGTGGATAAAAGAACCAAAATACACATACCCTACTGTAAACTTTTGCCTAAATCATATACATACACATATATATTTGCTTGTAGTAGTATGTATCAAATATAAACACATAAACGATTACACAAGAGAATAATTTTTGCCACATTAATCATAGATGTTTGTTTATTACACATGATGGAAGAGAGAAAGATGAATTTTTGTTTAAATGCTAGAATGACATAAAAAGGATGTATGTATTCCATTGTGTAAATGTGTAAGAATATAAATGACGGAGATGGAAAGTCAGTTTCTATAAACAAGTTTTCAAGCCTTTAATTGAAATGAAATTTTAAATATAATTTGTTTGTATGTGCAAACTATACGGACTATAATTTATTTACTGAATATGAATTAACGATTTTCAATGATAAAATTTTCCGTATTATCGAGTACCTAGAATATCCATATGAAATGTTTTTCACTATTTACTAAATTGTGGTAATGTCATTATATGATCGTTTAATTTCATAAAATTCAATTTTGATTTGCTATCACAGAGGAAGTGGGTTCTTTTAGAGAGGTGAAAACCTTATTTGGAACAAACGGCTCGCTATATAAACGTGTTGCAAAAAATCGAATAATATAGTCTAATCCACTTATCATTGTAATAATGTGGTGGGCAGAATAACAATAAATAACAATTCATAATGATTTCATGATGCTGTTCAAATATAGTGGATTTGGAAATTTTGCGGTTACGAAAAGCCCGAGGAGCGTTAAAGTTTTGGAAACCGAACAGAAAGATCATTTCGAGTTTCCACACACAGGCAAGTAACATAACATGCATTCAGTGCTTTGGCACGACAAACCCGTTGGAGTTTTCACAGAAGAAGGTATTCCACAGCCAGTTTGATATGGCAATCCCTAATAGAGATGATCTACTGATTATATTGAATGACTTCAACTCGCAGATAGGCTTCGACAACCATGATTTGGAGGGAATAATGAAATCGCATGATATTAGTAGAAAGACTAAGAATTTGGAGATGTTCATTGAGATTTGTGCAGCCAATAACCTTGTGCTTAGTAATTCACATTTCCCTCAATTTTTCCAAAGGGCCAGCTTGGTCTTATCCGATAATACTACCCCAATTCAAATCGGTCATATTTTCTTCCAACTATATCTATTAATATTAAGTAAAACTAATATCTAACTGTAGAAGTAGAGAAGATTCTTAAAAATTCTTCAGTTTGCATCTCTGTAGCATGTCTATATATTTATCATACAAATAGAAGTATTATTAAATATAGGTTTTTGTTATTGGTGTATATATAAAATAGATGATTGTGTGATATAAATATAGTATTCCCTAAGAAAATTCAAATAAAAAAAACTCAACACTAATAGTTATAAATATTAAGAATTGTGAAATGTTGCTGATAATAAATATTATGATGAATACGCAGAAAATTTATATAAAAATTATACCCCAATATCACAAGTCAAAATTATATTAAATTCATATGAAATAAAAAGCAGAAAAATAAAACTGATTAAAAAAAATGCTATTAGGGAAATCTACAAAACATTTGTAAAATGATTGTTTCCTAGCAAGAGAAAACAAAGAAAAAAGAAAATAGAAATCTAAAGAAAAAGCAAAAATATTAAACTATTTTTAATGTGGCGTCATTTCGTCTTCTTAGAAATTTTTCTATTGAAATATATTGCCCAATGGTGAAGGTTGATATCATTCAAAGTCTGCTGTCAAAAAGTCATCGAATTGACATTTATGTGAAAGAAAAATGAATGTTTTCACTTAAATACAAAGGAATAATACTAAGTGTTCAATATTTTTTCCATACTTTCTTGTATTAGTCATACATACTAGTGGCTCCTTCACCATTCAATGACATGGACTAACAATTCAATATCCATAAACCATACATTAACACATTTTATATGGCGCTAATTTGATTTTTAGTATTGATCAGTATAAAAAATGAGAAAATTACCAAGAGGAAAAAAGTTCAACAATTTTATTTCATTTTTTTTTCATATGAATCAGTTATTCTCTTTTGTGAGAAGAATAAATTATAGGTTTGATAACTTTTTTTTTGTTCATCTGCAATCATTAAATTGATGACATAAATAGAAAAACTTTCTTTTATATTTTATGTGGATGTCTATTTGTATGTTTGTATGAATGTGTGTATGTTTGAGTATGTACGTGTAGGAATGTGTCATTTGATTTTAGTGTTCCTGTGGGATTTCAATAAAATGTGAAATGGCAACATTAAAAGTTTATTAACCTCAAACGATGTTATTATTAAGTTTTGAAAGTAAATAATACAAAAGGAATTGTAAATCTTTTTATGACAATAAGCTAAAGGAGTATTATAAAAAAACGTACAAGAAAATTGATTTATTATATATTTATGTAAAGAAAATATTTCCATAGTATATGCCCAAATATAAAAAAGTATTGTTAAAATAAAAACTATAAAATGTAAATTGTTGAATCATATAGAACTTAAAAAAAAATATATTTTACTTAATATATAACCAATTTATTTCAATTATATATATCTTAAAGAAATACGTATAGTTTCAAAAATACAGATTTATGGAATTGATCAGCATCTATGATCAAATTATAAAATCTTTCAAATTTTAAGGTACATTAAAAGATTAATACATTTTTTAATTTATAGTATCAATTTCAACTTACCGGGTATGATAGTTAAGACTAGTATAACCACTGTTGCCTGTATTAATAAATTCCTTGAACGCCACATTATGATTAATGATGATGTATGCAGTTATATTTTACAAATGAGTTTGCGAAAACGATTTTTAATTCAAAATATAACGAATTTCACATTTAATAATATATTGCCTGAAAGAAACATCAAATATGATAATTCTATAAATATTTTACAAAAGAAGAACAAATAATTCATTTAAAGGATAATTGAAATAAATAATAATTAAAAAGAAGTAAAAAAGAAACAATGCACAATAAAATCTTAATACGCAAAAGTACTCAGTTAAAAGTTAAAAATATATTTAAATACATATGTACACTATTTAACTATAAAATATATGCATATTTAAAAATACATATATGTATGTTTTAGTGTAAGTATTTATATAAGGATAAAATTATATATGATTGTGTATCCCTGTTTTTAGCTAAAGTATAAAAATATCATGGAAAATCTTTTGGGTCTCATGTGAGATCTTAAAGGATTTAACTATGAATCACTAATGTTGTAAGCATATATACTTTCAAATTTATATACATATTATATTTGTGCATATGTATAACAAATATTTGTTTGTATTTATAAACTCTTATGGAATTTACATTTAAACAATCCCTACGAACAATTCAAAGTGCTTTTTAAAAAAGATTGTCAAAATCAAATACGTTGGCATATTTCTGCTATCGTCTAAAACTAAAATATTTTTACCGGAAGTGTCTTAAATCTATCCAAAAACTTTTCCTTATAGAACAGTTTGTCCCTACAGCAGATTAATTTAGCAAGATAAGATTGATAATGAATTTTCAATTCTGGAATAGTTTCCCGGTTCACTTCCCCGATCAAAGATGTTTGCAGGGATTTATTATGTGTATGAATATGTATGCATGTGTATGAATATGTATGCATACGTAAGTATATGTCTATACTTTTAAACTTCAATATAAATAGAGATTTTTTCCTTGTTCATGGCATGTTCAAAAATTTTTTATATACTTAAAGATTTATAATAAGATGGTCCTAAAGTAATGTATAACAATACAATTCTAATTGAAAATTCTTTGGTAAAATATTTTTTACTGTTGAAAAATATAATTATTTTAAAACTTACCTCCAGTTTCTAGCCATCAATAAAATAAAAATTAGTTTATATGTTGCTTTTGATTTTGCTACATTTATCCTCACAGAAACAAGAATGCTCCTAATGTTTATACGCAAAATGTAAAATCTCTACTATAAATTTCCTTGTTCTACTGAAAAATATCCTCAATGTTCTTTAATACTGGATTTTTTTTCATACTCTTCTTTATTATTATTTTTTTAACTTCCTCTATATTATTTTGTTGTTGCTCCACTTTTGTTCGTGTATGTTCATTTACATACGCGCTTAATAGTATTGACTTAAAAAATAACGCAAAGGACACAATGCATAGTCAACTTCAAACTCAAAGCTTTGAAACATATATGTATATAAAGAATGTGTTTGTGTGTATCTCGGTAGTTAACCGGAAATTTGAAGCAACAGAGAAACTTTTACTAACAGAAATATTGTAATATTTTAATTTACATTAATTTAATATTAAAAAAACACGCCAAACTTATAGCTTTGTACAAACAAATGACACCAAATGTTCAGAATGACACCAAAATGGTATCAACTGATATGTGCGCAATTCTACCTCTTGAAGTTTTTATGTCTGATATGTAGTATTTGCAATTTAGATTTTAAACTGAGATAAATTCATTGTCTCGGTGTCGTATAGAACCAGTGATCTCCGGTGGATTGCATTGGTTACTCATATTGTTATTTCTGACTCGTTGTCGTATAGAACCAGTGATCTTCGGTGGATTGCATTGGTTACTCATATTGTTATTTCATGTTAAAGGCAGATATCATTGTGTATGATTGAAAATAACAACTGTTATTGATTAAATTTGTTGTTAAAAATAAACTATTTCTTATAGCAAATTATTTTTTAAAACACTTAAGTTGTGTTAACAAAATGTATAGTACCCAAACGTTAAGTATGCTAAATTTAAAAAAAAAAATCAATCCATTTTATCGTAAAATCATAATGATTATCTTCAATTACTCACATTTAATTTGCTGGTGAGTATATTTTAAGAATTCTCATTTATTTATACAACAGACTGTGTATTTATTTGCGTGTATATGTTGTAATATATGTATAGGGCTTTATTGTACAAGTGTAAGTAAGTATATACATATATATATTTTTAAATAAATACCGTTTATGCTTCCTTACATATACATCCTTTTATCCTTTTTTACTATATATATTTACACTCCTGCACATATACTGATACTACAAATGATATTTCGCGAACAACAAACAAAAAAAACTATAGCAATTTTATGGTTGCTTGAGTTTTTCTTTTGCTCTCAAGCTTTTGTTATTATTATAAATCCAGTAGACGCTAAAGAACACGAACACAATTTTAAAGTAAAGAAAATTGTTTATAGAACAAGAAATAAAATGAAAAAATTGTAAGGAAAAAAACGAACATATTGAAATTGTAAGCTTGTTTAGGGAGACATGATTTTTAATAGAAAAATATTTAAATTGAATAATAAATTCTGAAGCTTAAAATACAAATTTCTAATCAATGTAATAATAGAAATATTATTACGTTGATTTGAAATTTGCATTTGTATCAGAAAATTGAACAAATTTATTACCGAATTACAATAGTAAATTTATTTTAATTTAAAGTAATTTTACACAAGCGGCATCTTCTAAACGTTTGTTCATCAAAAACTTCAACATATTTTTCGTGGTTTGATGGACTGTATAAATTAAAAAAGGGTTTATAACCATCCTTCAAGTAATAAACTTCATAATCAACCAAAACGAAAAGTTTCAAAAACATTTTTTTCCTTAAACTTTAAGAAGACAGTTAAGTTGAACAGATGCTGCACAAATAAATAATATAAAAGCTAAAGCTATAGAAATTATGTAGCTCACTATGTTCACTTACAAATAATTTAAAACTACAGAATTTAAATTTAAAATTTCCATAACTTCGATTCTCTAATATTTTTAAACAAATAAAAGCTTAACAATTTTAAAATTTTTTTCTAAGAGCAAACTTTATGCAACATATTGATTGTTATATTTTCAGTTAAGTATAATTTTCCATTTCAGTAGTTGTTAGAATTTAAAAAAAAAACAACAACAACATTTTAAAACAAGTCTTTTCTTTGTTTTCAACGTAAAGACAGATTTTTCTTTGAGTTGTTTCTAAGTTGAGGCTGCGGTTTAATGTTTGTGATATTTTAAACTTTTTGTGTTACATGAGTAAAAGTAACAACAGCAGGTGTTGTATGTTGTTTATTCTAAATACTTTCAGAAAAATTATAACTTTTATACCAAACATTTGAGAAAAAATAAAACGTCTACTCTCACTTTGATTGTGTAGTGTTGAAGTAAATAGACCGTGTTGCCATTATAAGAAAATTTGGAGTGATGAGGGGATTCATAGTTTTTATCGGTGTTACAAAGTTTTAAAATAATCTTTAAAAGCTCTTAAACAAATTACACTGTTCTTAATTTTACATATAGAACTTGAAATATGATTGAATATAAACTCTGACTGCTCCGATTTCACAAAAGGATACATGTCATTTCAGAATTTCCGTACTCTAAAATGAACATGATCCCCTTTAACACACTATATTATATGAACCTGTTCTTTTATGTATACAGCAAATTGTTGCTATTGTTGTACTTGTTTTCTAAGCTGTCATCTTTTTGCCAGTTTTTCTTGTTAAAGGTTTTAATTTTCATTTTACTACAATATGCTTTGTTGTTGCAGAGAAGAGAGCATATACCACCATCATTTGCAAATACTGAAAAATGTGCTTTCTTCAAACACCCTTCCATGCTACAAAGTTTTCTTACACATCTAAACTTTATAATAAACATAATAAAATAATAGAGTACAATGAAGGGGAATGTAGAAGAAATACATGCTACATTGTTAACTTTTAAACAATTTTGTGGCATTATTAATAAGCCACTTAACGCTGAGTTTGTTAAAAATCTATACATACAAACATAAACGCACACAACCACACATTTTGTAATAAATATGATTAAACGTCTGTTGTCGCCAAATAACACTACCTGAGTATGTTGCAACAACAGTTGAAAATGTTGGGCTTAAATATATTAGACAGTGATGCCAGAAACAAATTTCCTCAAATATATCAAACCAAAATTATAATGATAAGGAAAGCATTAGTGGATCTTGAATTAAAAGTATTTGGGAACAGACTGAAATAGGCATCTCTTAAGCAAATCACACGTTTGGTTAAAAACCAATTTTCTCTGGCAATAATGTTCTGAATGGGTACTGTTTGGGTTGCTAATCCTATTTTATCACTAGCATAGAATGAGGATTTACCCATTGCTACTCAGAAATTATGTGAGAATCGTTTTTCAATTATTTCTCTTTGCCCAAAATCTCGAGCAAAAATAGCCTTAAAAAGGGAAAGTTTATTGTATCTGACATCACAGATTCGGTGTCATATTTTGATTTATATATCATTGTGGTTTTGGTTGTTTTACATTTATGTTTAGTATCTGCTACTAGAGTTGATTTAGACGTTTGTAATTGAAAAGAAATTTATGATTCTTAAATTGATATAATAAAAAACTTGAAGTGTAGCAAACAAGTAGAATTTTTATCAAAATAAAACGTTTAAAATATTGTGGTGCTAACAAATACATAACTGAGCATTTTGGGAGTATTGTAAATATTTTAAAGTTTTACCATTTCCAGTTATATATGAACAAGACATAAATATACAGTTCTAAAAAATTTACTCCTTTTGTTTTATAAAAGAAATTGCTTTCAATTTAAACAATTCATCTTATTAGTTTTTGAATTTCTGTACAAATTTTACTTTTTTTAAAACTATATTAAACTCTTTCGTCCGAATTGGTGCAAAATTAGTCAAACATATTTGTTATGTTGTGAACTACAAAAAAAAAAAAAAAAAACTACAACATTTAAGCACTGTTTTATTACTATTAGTGGTTGAAATATATAAAAAAAAATAAATTCTACTCTATAGAAAATACTCAAAATAATAGAACGCTTTGTCCACAAACATTTCTTAATTCGCCGATAATATAAAAGCTTTAATAGTTCTGTATAACTTTGATCCTACTAGTTGTAGTCGACTCAGTTCTAGTATTACGGTTAAATTACAAAGTAGTTTCACGACAACTCAAGCGTACAAACATGCAGACAACAATTCGTTCTTCAATTTACGTATGAAATAGAAAAACACTTCACTACAGTTTGTAATGACCACATGCTTACTGTTAGCATTAAAGAATCTTACCAATATACATAGGTTTGTATGTATATCATACAAAATTTTATAACAATTGTAGCTGCAATAATAGCACCATATACTTACATACATACTAACATTATCAACGAAATTTAGTTAATGGGTAATTCATTCGTAGATTATTTTGTAATTTTAAATTGAATATGGATTATTTTTACTAGAATTTTTTTCTTAAGTTTTAAACGCATCACTAACCTTTAGATGCCACACTTCTTATGTCAAATGTTTCGTATAATATAGTTATAGTTTAACGATGAATTAGACTTTAAATTTTTTCAATAAGTAGGATGTTTCTTGTGATTTTTAAAGTTTTTCAATCCAGATTTTGAAAGCAAGATATTAGTATTTTACTGAAGAATAAGAAATTAAAATTAAATAATTTGATTTAACAGACATTTTCAAACGTAAAAAGTTAAATATTCATCCCCCGATATATTCATAGTTATTTTTGAAACTAAAGTGCTGCTGTCAGTAGTTACTTTTTATACTTTTCAAATAGATGCTATAAAATTTGCAGAAAAAAAAGAAAAAAAAATGTACCGATATAGAAAAGAATGAATGTTTTTTGAAAGACATTTAGTTTTTGGTAGTTATGTCAGTCAGTATATACAAGTTTATATGAGTATTCAACTTTATGAAAGAGAAGAAGTCTTAAATGGCTACATTACAATTAGGACTGTAATTTTATATATACAGTTTTTTTTTTTTTTTCATTTTCTCCTTCGTACAGTCATTTAACATACAAACGTATATTCATACGTATAGTATGGTCAATTTAAGTTATTTTTAAGACTAGAAAAAATTGATTACATCCGGGAAAATAACAAGGAAGAAAGTAACATTTGAAAATGTTTTTTGGAAAATATAAAATTGAATAAAATGGTTGTTAGAAAATTAGCTTAGTATAGAAATTTTAGTTAATGGCTATAACTCTGATATTAAATGGAAACGTTTTAAAGAGAGAAAAATACGTTAATGTAAAAAAAAGTATTGGTAATTACACATTGTTGTACTTCAAAATATAAATTAGGATGCACATAAAATTTTAAATTTTACAGTCCAGAAATAAAATATTTTTAATCTGTTTCAATAACCTAATTTATTTAAATTTTTTAAAAATTTAAGTGCTACTTTATTTTAAACCTATTTAAGTTCAATAAATTTTATGTTTTCCAAAAAATAAACCACTGAAATATATAAGTCATAACATTTTTTCCTCCAATAAATATATATATAAACCTAGATAAGGATCTTGTCATTTAAAATATTGTTAAATAAAACCTGCGAAACCATTTCCTAAGGCCACCAAAGCATATTCTTACAACACAATCAAATTGTGCGTTATAAATATATAAAAAAAGAGAGAGAGATAAAAAAGAGAACAGAATGAATGAATGATGAACTGACTTAAGATGACAAGTGGACAATGTCAAAAAGTAGCTTAAAGCCGGCACAGAAAAGGCATTAAGCTTTTTATAATATTTTGTTAAAGTATATAAAAATCTTTGAATATAAAATGTTATATAAATTTTTTATACAAAATTTATTTAGTGTAGTGTATTATTTTACTCTACTGTTCATTTCCTTTGCAATATTGTTGAGGTTAAATGTTTTCGATAAAGAAAACGTTACAACATTTTTAACAAGGTAGAAAAATAACAAAATTTTGTGCAAGAAATAGTAAGACTATATAAAGACCATTATGTTTTGTATTCTTTTTTTTTTTGGTTCTTTTGTTATTATTGCTACAATCTTTTGTGCTACTGGATGGAATATGAAAGAAAGTTTTAAGTAGAATAAAAACAAGATGAAATAAAGCCCAAGAGAAGAAAAAGTACGTTAAAGATAAGTTAAAATATGTTTTGGCAAATGATGTCATTTATTGTTTAAAAAAAAAAGACAAGTGACATGAAAAATCTTTCTTTTCTTGTAGAGAGCATATACTTCATATTGAGTAAAATGACAAAATCAACTAAAATACAAAATATTCACAAAAGTCTTGCATACTAAATTACGATTTTTTCTTAACAAACTTAAAGCTTATCTTTCAGCTAATTTGTTAAGTATTAAGTATTCATATGCTATATAAAAATAAACTTTCTCAAAGAGAATATTTTTGTCATGGACTGCATTTAAGGTAAAATACATAAAATAAAAGCTATTTGTAAAAATTCTTAACTTTTTATTAAAAATTTGCATTTCAAATTACGTAGTTTTCAGTCTAATTTAAAATAAATATTCTTGTATGTTTAGTATTATAAAAAGAACACAATATTTAAGCTTTAATTGATTTTAATCCAAATAATAAAATGTAAAATACAAAAGCTACACAAAAGCTAAATAATTTGTAAACTCTTTGCAGCTTTTATTAAATACTTTCCGATTTGTTGCATTTTAAATTTCATTATATTATTTATTTTGTCCCTTAGCAAGTTGTTCCATTTCCTTCTTTCTTCTCAAGTCTTTGCAATCCTTCCTTTTTAGACAACGACTTCACTATTCTAAAAGACATATTTGATTTTCTTTAAACTTGTTTATAATTTAGTTTTTCTTTTAGCAAATTTTTTAAATTCTTGTATTTATCTGCTGTTTGACTTTGTTAATTTTATGTCTCTTACTATCTCTCTACTTAACTTGTTGTTTTGTTGCTTTAACAAACTGAAAGATATTGTTTTATATAATAAGTCAAGTTTTCATTTTGTTTTGTTTAAGTCAATCTTTGAAGTACTACAACAAAATGAATTATCACAAATCTTATTGTAACATTGCTAAAGGACTTTAAGGAAACTACACAGTTCTAAGTTTTGAGAAAAAAAAAATAATAATAATCCAATAATAGTTTAGTAGAACATAAAAAACAACATAAATTTAAACACGAAAAAATTCTGCTATCTGAGAACTTTTTGAATTAAAGGTAAATAAAAATGTGATAATGTCGCATTTATATAAGTGGAGCAACTTTAACAATTTATTGTTGTAAATGAACATAAATATAGATGTTTTATAATATAAAACTTTAAAATAAATGATACGTTAATCTATTCAAATATAATCGATAATGTAGATTATAAATAAATTGCTAAAATATATTCTTTAACTGCCTGCTGTTTTCTAATATCTGTCTGTCAATGAAAATTGTACATACTCTCCTCACAACATTATCACTGATATCTGTGTTGTGTGAAATCTAATTCTTTGTGTTGTCTCACAAAATGGTCAACTAATTGATGATAAATTCATGAGACAGACATTCTTTGAGAGAGAATAAATTGGCCATTCATAACAACCCCCTTCCATAACAAATACATAAGTACACTAACAAATTGAGATAATCTGCTAATAAGACAGATAGAAAAATGGAAATTTATATTTGTATACAACTACTTATAATAAAATTATACGAAAATAAGAGATACTTAAAAAGTTCCAAAATATACAAACAAAAGAAAACCAAAAACAAAATGAAAGCATTCTGTAAGAAAATCAATTTGTAACAATAATGTAAATAAGGGGTAGAAACTATAGCAACAAAATAGTATTGAGAAAATAATTTTAGGAAAATCACAAACTATAATAAACACACGTAAATTGTAACTGTAAAGTTAATAATTTTTATTGAAATGTATTGTTCAATTTCCAATAATTTAAGTTCTAAAATTATCAAAATCATGCAGCAGCTGCTGTTTTTTTTCGTTTATTATTGTAAAAATATTGCTTAAATATTAACAATATAAATATTGACCCCTTCATAATAGAAACCATAACCCTTTTAATATTAACAAAAGTTTTTTTTTATAAGAGTTTATTGAAGTTTTAAATTACAAAATAGCTACCAGAAGAGTTAGAGACATAAAGGAAAGGGCGCTTATTTAATATTAAACTAATTTCAATGTAACACTATGTAATTTAACTTAAATCATATAACTTAATTTATGTTCATGCTTTGAATAAGTTTGTGTTTGTTAAATAATATATATTCAACATTAATCATACGCCCACATATGCTACAAAGTATTGTTTTTATTAAAATTTTAAGGCCACTTACAAACGAATTACAATACTTCCCTGTAAAACCCTTAGAGCCTTTTTATAGATTTAATAAATGAATTATATGAATGAGTGAATATTTCAACATGTATTTATGTATGTATTAGTTTATTATTTTGTGTGCTAGTGTATGTGTGTGTAAGTATAAAAGACTGTGCTTGTATTATAGAAAAGATAGCGGACTTAAAATTCAATTTTTTCCTCTAGTTTTTTTCGTTCAATTCATTTCATTTTCATTTTATAATACATAAGCTTATTGTCAACTAAAGCTTGACGATAACAATGACACCAAAATGAGAATGGTGTCCTTGTTGATGATGATGGTGGTGCTCGTATTTGGGGTGTCACATAGTGGCAGTAATACATATAACTAGTAGACACAAAACAAAGTTATAACGAAACGAGTATATTGATCTCTGGTTGGACGTATTTTTTTATATTCCTTTGTACATTTGGGTATTCGTTGTATCCTTCTACTTTTTTGAAATTGAAATTCATGTATTCCATAAAATACACATATTTTTAACTTGGGCTGCTGTAGTATCATATTGTTACCATATTTTTGAATCTTTTTATACGTTTTAATTTTTTTCCTATAAGGATACTATTTTGTATATATATATATAGCAATATAATAAAAGATGTATGTACATTAGACAGCTCTGATAAATAGATGACTTTCGAAAAAAAAAAAAACGGTGAGAATTAACATATTTTTATTAAAAAAAAACCTCAAAAAGGGTATTTTTTAAGTTTTTAATATTTAAAATTTATCAATGAGTTTTACCATTATGCCCTATCTAGACCGAAACTAAAACTTTTTTTTTAAAAATGTTGTTGAAAATCATTTTTTTAAGTATTCTAAAATTTGAACAGCGACCATTTAATAGTATGTCAAAGGCGTTTCAATGTAATTTTGGAAACTTCGAAGACTTTTATTAAACATTAAAGCATTCTAGTACATTCACAATCGTACATATTATTCAATATAAGTATATTGGTATATTGGTCAAGCTGTTGACTGTGGATAAAGTGGTTTAAGTCACAATTGCAATAAATTCAATGATGGTCGTCAACGTTGTATTTGCTGCTGTTGTAGTAATAGTCGATATTTTTTATTTCAACATTTATTCAACCATTCGTTCAAAACTGAAGATATGGAGGGTATATGATCTCAATACAATTGGCCAATTCAATTCAATTTGATGAACAAAAAAGTTCCAAGAAAAAAAAATCATATTTTTAACACCATTTGTTCGTTGATAAAATACAATAATGAAATCCTAAGTTAAGTCCAAATCTGTAAAATATACTGGACAGCGCAACAAATATAAATATAAAAACTTTTATTAAAAAGATACAAACAAAAAAAAATGAAGCAAAAAATATTTTATCCAGCTCCCATTTTAAGTGATTTTTTTTATTAAATTAATATAAAATTTCTCAGAAATTTATTTGCTTTTCAATTCAAGATAAATTCATTCAGAATTCTCAATAAAAATAAATATATTCTGTTTTCGGTAAAAGTTCTCAATACTTAGTTTATAAGTGTATATTTGGATTTCTTAATATTTATTTTGTACTAAAACCCTTGATATTATTTGTTTTCTTCCACCCCTAACCTTTCAAATGTTAATGATTGTTGTTTATCCTTTTATTGCTATTCTCTATACCCTCACTAATATTGTCATATTCTTGCTTATCCTTGTTGTGTATGTGTTCATTTAATTGTATATGTTTTGTTTGAGTGTGTTTGATTTGGTTAGAGTTCCGTTCAATTTGCCCTGTAAATGGCTTAATTTTGTGCAATCATATGTGCGATTATTTAGCATTTCTTATTTAGTATATTTTAGACTCTTGGGTCGCTTTGCAAATATATAAGTGTTTTCTAATGATAATGAATAACCCTTCAACTACTATATCCCAATTTAATGGCATTAAAATTAGGAAGTATTTGAAAATTATAGATATTTGAATTCAATCAATTTTATTTACTTGCAAATGATTGACTGAATAATATTTTATTGACTTTTGACTCACAACTTCCAAAAAAATTTTGGGTTAAAGAATTTAAATATATAATGCGTTAAATGAGTGTCGTTCATTCGACATAAAGATGATAATAAAATTTTGTGAAAAAATAATGAAAATTTTTTCAATTTAATAAGCCTTTTATTAAAAACACACTTTAGATACATTTAATCTAAATAATAAAATAAGTTTTAATTGTTATTTTTATAATAAATTTTATTTTGAAAAAAAAAATAGATTTTGACTACAAATGATTAAATATTTTATTATACCCACCATCAAAAAATGATGGGGGGTATATTGGGTTTGTCATTCCGTTTGTAACATGTTAAAATATTAGACCCCAACATGTATATATATTCTGGGTCCTG
>JACGTJ010016347.1:0-12418 GCA_014858695.1 Chrysomya rufifacies | reverse complement strand
TGAACTAGAACTGAACTAGAACTGAACTAGAACTGCACTAGAACTGAACTACTATTAACTAATTTTGACATTTTATATGATAATTTTGGTAATAGGTGCTAATTTAATTCCAAAATTAATGGAATGAATCAGTTTGGAGTAAATTATTTAATTAGTGCCAAATTTTACTTTTTTTTCTGTGCGTGTATTTAATATAATAAAGAACATATGAATTTTTAAAAATAATTTAAATATGAATATCATAACGTGTCTGTAAAATTTTATATTTCAGAAATATTTGCTGACTTAAACAACATAAATTCTGTGGTAACAATTTCCAAATATCCAATAAATATTTTCTTTTATTTTGTAATAAAAATTAAAGATTTGCTACACCAAAAATACAATTTGTTAATATCAAATAAACAAGACTGATTAATTGAAAATGTGTTCATGTGAAAATATAAATTTTTCAATTAAAATATTTTTATCTTGAATTCTTGTTTCAATCGTCTATGGTTACTCAAAGTGAAACAGATTAAATTAATAATAAAATACAATTAAAAAAGCAATACTTGATATATAATACGAAAATAAGTTTCTACATCGTTGAATTCATAAAAATCTGTATAAATTTCATGGAATTGTTAACATTTTTCCAACAATACGTATATATTTAATTGTACAAATATGACCGTGTATATCAGTGTATATATGTATGTGTGTTTTTTTTTGTACTTACAAAGGACATACCTTAACATTCGTATAATATTTACACAGGTTTATCCTGATATTTGTTAATATACGAGGGATGTATGTATGATATAAAGTTGCGTTATCATATGTTCTAATTTATACTTAAAATTTTCTTAAAGCCCTCGTACAAATAAGTACTTATATTGTGTGTACATATATTTTTTATATAAATGCAACACAACACAACACCTTCAAAAGTAAAAGCTACTGTTAAAATATTTGTAGATTTTATTTTTGTTCTTTAATTCATAGATATAATCTTCAACACAACTAGTATATAAAAATACCTGCAATGTAATATATTTGTGATATTCATATATATACGAGTAGTGTATGAGAGTATATTTTACACTTTGTGGCAACTTGATAAGGTGCTCTTTTTTCTTTGCTTTTAAATATATTACACTGGTCTCCAAATAAATATACTTTAAATCATCATAATATACAGTGAAAAGGAATTAAAATTTGTGAATAACTTCCTGTGAACATAATAAGGAAAAATGTCTTCTTGTCACAATGATCAAAGCATTTGTATATGACTAATTTTTTTTATAATAGAGCATCGTTTAATATAACCCTTCAATTGACACTAATATATCTTCGACTCGGATGCACCAGTTAGTCTTTAATTTTAGACTAATGATGAACAGCCCAAGAACATTTGTGCAAGAGAGTAAAATTCAACATTTAAATTGTAAATATTATGTCTGAAATATTTCACGTTCACAAGTTTTAGATTGTTATTCAGTTTGTATGGAGCCCTTTAATGTAGGTTATGCAATAAAAAAAGGATCAATAAATATAAATTTTAGAATTGTATTGCACATTTCATTGGAGTACTAGGTTAATTTTGAAGAGTAAGTTTTACTGAAAGCTTAATTTTGCACTGTAAATTGTACCGAAAAAGTACAATTCTCCTGAATTTTTAATTTCTGACATTTTTCAGAAAGATAAATTTCAAATTTGTGTCTAATTAAAAATTTAAACATTCGTTCACTATATATCATTTCATGGGTATGATCGTTTTATTTAATTGACTATATTAAAAAATTATTGATGATATTAGTGCAGGTCATGGTCGTATTCAGATTTTATCTAGCAATAATCGTCTGTTTATTAGAGTTTATATGATTGAACTAGTTCAATTGAACGATTTACTCGATTGAACAAAACGAGAAACTCATTTGTTTGAGCGCTTTTAACCCACTTACTGTAAAAGTCATGTTTTAAACAAACTGAAGCTGATTTGCGCTTTTGAGCAAAATATAAAGACTGAGCTGAATATTTTCAACTCAGTTTCTTTTCAAATCTTTTTAGATAAACCCATTTGCTCTCAGCGAACGCTATACTGAAATGAGCTAAACTGAACATTGAACTGTTTTAGCAAAGAGAACTTAAAGAGCGAACTAGTTCATCTTAAAGAGCCGAGCTTAGATAAGCACAGGCTAAATGTATTATCTCATTTCACTCTCTATACTGTTTACATAAAATAGAATGGTATGGAGAAAGTTTGCTATTGAAAATGAAGAGTTCTGCAACCTTTCTTTCAATCAATTATTTTTTTTTGTAATAACGTTGTACCAATTGCAACGTAGTACTAATTGAGATTGGTCCAATTAAGTACTTTCTTTCCTAAATCAAGTACTCTTTACATGAAAACAGATTTATTTTAGAAAATAAAAATTTATTTTCTTTGTAGAACAGTTTTTTAAATAATTGCAACTTTCATATTTTTAATTTCTACCTTTGTTATTTTTGTCTTTTATTAAAAAAAAATGTATATATATATAGAGGCAATAAGTTTTTTAGTTGTTACTTTTCCTGTACTTAAGCCCCTTTATATGAACTCTTTCATGTCATAAGAATTGTTGAGAAATAAAATTTTTTATTTTATTTTTTTTTTTTTGTCGAAAAATGTACATGTTCTTTTAGTACTTAGTTCAGATGCTGTCGCCAGCTTTTCTTATAATTGGATTATTTATCTTTTGTATTGCATTCGCGTAGTTTTTTTTCCATTCTTTATAATGTATTCACTTTTATTTATTTTGACCTTTTTATTTCGCAATTGACCGGGCACAAGGTGAAAGTATGAATTAAAGGTATACAAACATATGTTTCTTTTTTATAACTGGGCATGTTGAAATTCAAAATATTTTAACACTTACAGATATTGTGATAGATTTTAAATGAAAATTTAATGTGTCATAAAGGAATACCACAGGTAAGTAAACATGAGCTCTGTCTTTCATGCAACACTTGAGAATGACATTCAGTAAAACGAAAATTTCATTTTTATTTTGTTTTTTCTTTTTTCATACTATTCTTCGTTGATTTATACATAGATAAATGAATGTATGAATGAAAAGTTGTATATAAATATGTATGTACATGATACTCTTATATGTACATATCCAATTGTGTGCTTACCTGTGTATTTGATTGTATACACTTCAAGGTTTTCTTAATTCTTATTTGCCAGTAGTATTTTTCATATTCGTTTGTTTTTTTTTCTTTTTGTATATACGTATACATATGTCCGTTTTTTTATTTTTCCTTTTTGTATATTTTGTACCCCGGATACTTGGCAAGACACATGATATTGTTGGTTCAGATGTTGAGGCCATATATGTTGCATTTATTATGATTGCATGTAATTTCTTTAAATACGAAAAAAATCCTTAACACTTAAAGATTTTTGTTTTATTTATTTTCTTATATAAAGTGTTTTTGTCACATCCGTTTGTTGGTTCGTGAATTTATTTACATATGTATGTGTGTGTATGAGTGTTTTTAGTTATTAATGTAATTAAATCTTTAAGAAGAAAAATGAAAAGTGTGAAAAGGTAAAGAAATTAAAAAAAAAAACAATGAAATTCATTCATATGTAAGTAACAATTGCAGCAAATGTAATATTAATTTAAGTAATTGAAATCTACTTAACATCCAAGTTCTTTCTTTTAATGTTATATAAACATTTGTACTTTAACGCTCATTAAAATATCATTAACAAAATTTATAAATATATTTTAAAATTATTATCGTTTACATATTAAGAAAAAAATTGCGGAATCTATAAAACACCTTTGTAATTTGAAGTAATTATTAAACAATTTTTTTTAACAAAAATGAATTAAAAATGAATTTATGGTGATTAAATAAAAATTGTATTATTTCCAAGAGATTTTCTTCATCTATTAAACGAATCAAGATTCAGCTATTTGTAGTTTTGAAGTTCTAAACTTTGCTGTTTGAAAAATCTTAAATTTTCCATTAATTTTGGATCAAAGGACGCTTGGAATTGGTAAATTTATACTTTGCTGTGAATCTGCAAATGTTGTTGTACTGCATTTCAATGAAAATCGAGATATCAATTTTAAAAATTCCATTTTTTTGTAACATTTTGGTACGGAATAACTCTATAATAAAAGTTTTGTTCTATTAAAAAAAAGAAACCCCTAATCAAAAATTGTAATTTTCTATATATGTTCTCTTCGTTCTTATAAGGAGCGTAAATCCTTAGCAAAATATTTGATTCGGTTTCATTAATCAGTATTTGTTTAAGATCAGTAGTGTACTAGACTACAGCATCCGATTCTGCTAGCGCATCTTGTAATTACAAGTTTATACAGCCAGAAGTTTACTCCAAAACAAACACCTTTTACTTATGTACGCTGTTGACCTACCATGAATTGAAGATATGTCTCAACATGCTGCGCCCACTTTTCTGAGACGTTTATAAAACCAGTCGTGAAACATGCCAGTTTCGCCTTTTAACTTTAGCAAGCTTTGCGACGAATGATACAAAAACCTTTGAGCGGGAAATACTAGATCATAGATCGGAAGAAGTTACAGTTAAAAGAGGAATCACCCTGGCAATTCCTTAGAGGCTGGTGATATCAAATGCTCTATTTGCCAAAAATCATACTTTTATACTTCAAAAAATAAATCTAGAGATCACATTCTTCGAAAGTTTCAGATTTGATGACTAAAATTTGCAAAAATGTTTTGAAGTTGTAATAATGTGGGAATTTTAAGAATCCGAAATGCTCCAACTAAATGGGAAAATACATCTTCTTTGACAACGTGAAGTTTCATTAAAATATTCAAAATTTTCAAAACTATTTATAAAAAATAGGGTTTTTAAACCACTGTGCGTTATCTACATTCATATTTATAAAGGAAATGCTTTGAGTAAGATTCTGTTCCCGGAAATTAAAAATTTGTGGTAAATAAAGAAACTCTAATTTTGATTACATCCAAACAAATACTATAGAGCCAAAGGTTTAATAAAAATCTACAAATTCTGGGTTATAACAATAACAAACTATAGGAAATGGGGCCTTTTATAGAAGTAAAAATATGAGTCCATTTCTCTTGTGAATAGCAAAAGTGATTTCAAGAAAACCTGCTCAAGCATCCAACTACTTCCGATCTATGATCCGAATTCCCCTGGCAATGTTGGAACTATCCACGGATATCTGATTTGTAGCAAACGGCTTGCTATCTAAACGTGTAATTACAATCCTGTCGAGAAGTGTGGCACAATATTATTACAAAATGCCGATAAAAGCTCATTTAAGGACGTTGCATAAAAAAAGCATATTGTTAGATACATCCTTGAAATACTTGCTTTGTTCAAGAACTATGTCAATTATAAACATTAGTCTTTATAAATTTGGAATTTCGATGTTTATCTGGTAATTTGTAACAATAATTATTTACTCTTATCCATAAAATAAATTATCTTTATGAAAATTATAAATAAAAATCATTTATATTTACCATAAGTATTATTGCTTAATAGGAATTCTAAATATGCTTCTTCTAAAATATACATTTCCTCTGTTTATGCTAATTCAAATGAAATTTTACAATTACATTTATACTCTGTATGTAATAATAATTTTCTTTGATGTCAACTTCTCTTGAGCTTTATTTCAGACCAACAATATAATTTAATATCCTTTACTTCTAATTCCATTTTACATGCTAATGCAAGAACACACATATACATATAACATATATTCTACATGAACATATATACAAATTTTAATTATTATAAAGAATTTGTGCAAAATTTTACCAGAAAAAAACTTTTGGAATGAGTTTTATTTGTTTTATGATTGAGGTTGTCATCCTTGACAATGATTAAATACAGACATATAGAAGAAATCTCAGAAAATTACTTTGTGAAATGGATTTAAGGTAATATGAATGTAGAAGAAGAGTATTTAAAAAATTTATTTAAATTTCCTTGAGAGTTGTAAATTAGTTTTAAAATTGTTTGTCTAAATTTTATTTTTTAGTTGAACTTAAATTTCATTTAGTTTCATTACAGATTTAAATTGTTTTAATTATTTTTATTTACATACCTTATTAAAGGAATTAAAAAGTTGGAAATAAAGAGAGAGAGAGAGAGAGAGAGAAAGAGAGAGCAAAAATAATATTGTTAGTTAAATCAAATTTTGATTAGTTTGAATTAAAGTATATAAATAATTGATTTGTATACCTTACACTACCATAGGTGGAGAGGGTATAATGCGCTTGTTCGGGTATATGTAACATAGAGAAAAGGTATCTAAACATACACTTTTATGTATACCGTAAGGTTTTGAATCACTTTCTGATTCTATCTAACGATTTGCGTCCGTCTGGACGGCTGGCTGGCTTTCTAGTCGTCCATGAAAATCTATTGCATAAAGTATAAGTACCAAATTGAAAGCTATCGTTTTCGAATTTACACACATTATTATTTTAGCCTAAGGACGAAGCGATTTGAAATTGGTCATGATCGTTTCACTATTTCTCATAGCCCTCATACAAATGTCCTCCCGAAATGGGGAATAACGCCTATATCTCTCTCAATTATGACTATGATTTAACGAAATTACATAATTTTTTTCAAAGATATAAACTTATGTTTAAAATTTTATTCCAATCGATATATTATTTCACCTAGCTCCGATACAAAATTTATCGTAGAATAAGAGTTTTACAGCATAAAACGCTAAAAGATGTTGGGAAAGCTTTTAGATATCTCAATGAAATTTGGAACTGTTTTTGGTCCAAGGATAAATCCTATTAAAATTGGTCATGATCTGTTCATTATTTTTCATAGCCCCCATACAGATCTCTTCCCGGAATTGGGAATAATGACAATAACTCTTTTAAACATGTGTATAATTTATTGAAATTTAATGTTCATAATTTTTCTGTAGATCTAAATATATGATTCAAACTTCATTCCAAATGGGTCATCTAGTCCTCTCTCGAATAACTTCCGGAATTGATATTTAGAGCATGTAACATTTATATACATATGTAAGTCTAAACATGTATTTCACTAGAATCTATGAAATATTCTACATAATAACATTCTGCCCTTGTGAGGTGTTGGGTATTATGTAGTCGGGTTTTGACCGACTAAAACACTCTTACTTCTTTTGCTATTATAAATTGTAGCAGAATGCTTAACTTTGAAGAAGTCAAATAAAAGTTGTCAGTGTTTCTTTTTCTGTAAATTAATTAATTAAAAATGTTTTCAATTGCATGTTTGTTACATTATTATTTATTTTGTTTTGTTTTTTTAATATTATTAGACCTAATGATGTAGAAAAGAAATTATCAAGTGAAAACATGTCTGTCATTTAAGAACAAGGACAAGCACAAGACAAACATGATTTCATTAACATTTTGTAATTGTAAAAATCATGTAATTGATACTCAAACAACAGATGCGTTCAAGAAAAGTGTTGAAATCAATTTTTGAAAATACAATTTTTAAATTGATATTGAATTACATTAGATGAAGTTATATCAGTAGTTGTAGCGTATGAGTGATAATTAATTGAATTGTTATTACTCATACGTTTTTATTATAATATTTTAATTTTACACAAATTTCATAGAAAAAAATGTTAGTTTTTAGAAAATTAAAAAATAACTCAACTCTGAAAAATTAAAAAAAAACCAATTCATTCAATTATTTTTGTTAGTCGAAATTTACAAAAATGTATATAAATTATTTTCTTTCTTCAATTTTAAAATTTTTCGATTATATAAAATTTTCACTTTTTTTAGGAATTATCTTAAATTTGTAGAAAATTTTGGAAACTGTATTTTCTTGTCTTTCTTTTTAAATTTTTCTTTTGAAATTTTTTTGAAAAAAGATTTTCAAAATGTTGCTGTTTATGCCAAAATTTTCATAGAAATTTCTATCAACTCTGTTTGAAGAAATTTTACTAAAATTTGTCTATTTTTTTTTAATAAAAACTTTTCCAATTTCTTTCTTTCCATTCTTTTTTTATAACTTTTCCCAAAATTTTCTTTAAGGAATTTCTTATTTCAATTTTCTGTTTATAGAAACTTTGACAAAATTTTGCCAATTTTTTTGTTTAAAGAATTTATTTTTTTAAATTCCCTTTTTGTTAAAATTTTTCCAAATTTTATCCTTACAGAAAATTTGGACAGATTTTTAATAAAAATTTAATGTTATTTTGCTTTTAGAAAAATTATATTTGGAAAAATTTGTACAGAGAAAAATTTTATAAGAATTTGGAAAAAAATTTCTATAAAAGTAAAATTTTTATTAAATTTACACAAATTTTTTCATCATTGAAAATTTTTCACATTTTTTCTTTTTATAAGTTTTAGAAAAGACATTTAGCAGCATTTATTCAAAAGTTCTTTTTAGATTTGGGAAATTAAAAAAATCCCAAATTTAAAAAAAATCTTTCAAAATATCTATTTTTTTTAATTTTTCAAAATTTACTTTTTAATTTTTCCATTTTTTTCTTTATGGAAAATTTGTCAAAATTTTTGTTTTATAGAAAATTGTTCTTAATTTTCTTTCTATAAAATCCTTTTGAAAATTTTTCAACATTTTTTTTATTTTTTTTTCAAAACTTTCTTTTTATAAAAAAAAATTTCATTTTTTTTCTTTAAAAAATTTCAAAATTTTCTTTTTCTTTATGGCAAATGTTTCTTTATAGACATTTTTCTAGAAATTTTTAATTATAGAAATTTTTGAAAAAGTTTCCCTTTAGAGAAAAACTTTTAGCTTTTTAACGTTTATATAACTTCAAATCTTCTCGGTCTATATAATATTAAAATTATGTTTTTTTACTAGAATTTATAAAATTATGATTAAATTTATTATTTAATTTTCCAGAAAATAAATTTTATTATTATTATTTTCTTTTGCAGAATTTCTTAAGTATTTTAAACATCAAAGTATTTCTTCTGTTTACAAATATGATATAGCTATTTTTCAAACACACAATTTACTAAACTACTAAACTAAATTATTTATTTTTGTACTCGTACTTAGAGACTTACTGAGTTAATCCTACTTACGAAATATTAAATTAAATTACGCTCCTGTTAAATCTACTTTAGTTATACATATAAATGTCTCTCTATATTCTACCTTCAGCCATAGTTACTCGTTCATTTAATCTGCCAACTAACACAAAACATTTGTCTGATAATGTCGATGATGAACTAACTCAACATAGTTTGCTATTTATAAACTAACTAACATAACCAACAGCAAGAACTTGATTGTGTAAACCCCGTTTAGTTGTAGTAATGAAGTTCACATTTGATGTTCAATAGCATGATTTGTTAGTTTATACTGTAACTCGATAAAAAGTTTATTTCAAAATTTATATCTATATAAAGGATACATGTAACATGTAGCCAACTTTTTTCGAGTTTGACTTAGGATTTTTCACTACAAGTAAAATTGTCAAGAGACTGTGTAAAATGCAAATGTCAAACAAACATTTAATTTACATACATATAATGATGAAGCAATATCATCATCATCATCATCGTCATCTATATTATACATTATTAAAGTAACAAATTGTTAAATGATCATAATGATGACATCAACATCATCATTATCGACAACATGATGATAGGTATCAGTCTATAAGTATGATATAACTGATTCTTTCACACAAAATGTAAATATCATTAACAAGAAAAAAATTTAAACTTTGGTAAATGTTTGCTTTTGAATTGGTATGGCAAATGATTATATAACTTAATTCATTGGAGATTTTTATAAAACATTTTTTACATAAAATTACCAAAAGTGCAATGCAACAATATTAAACAAATACACAGAGGCAAGTTGTAAATTCTTTAATCTATTTGATGCACTTTATAAACAGATTTACTTCTGTGCTTTAGGGAGGTGGAGTATGTGTGTGTGTGTTCGAAAAAAAAAACTATTAATAGAAAGATATTGCTAATGCGGAACATCTTCATTAAGGAATATTAAATTTGAAAGTAATGGGTTGCTTATATAAATAAGCAACAAATTAAAAAATAAAAAAAAGAAAATTTTTGAAAATATTTTCTATTAAAAGAAAATTTTTGAAAAAAAAAAAATCTACAAACAGAAAATTTTTTGAATATTTGTTATACCCGGAAAGTTTTGGGAAGAATTTCCTATGAACAGAAAATTTTTGGGAAAAATTTTCTATAAATAGAAAATTTTTGGAAAAATTTTCCTAAAAAAGAAAATTTTTGGAAAAATTTTCCTAAAAAAGAAAATTTTTGGAAAAATTTTCCTAAAACAGAAAATTTTTCTGAAAAATATTTTTGGAAAATATTTTTCTAATATATTCTATAAACAGAAAATGTTTGTAATTTTTTCGATGAATTAAACATTTTCTGTAATCAGAAAATTTTTGAAAAATTTTCTTATATAAAAAATCAATAAAAAAATGTTCTATAAGCAAAACTATTTTGGTTTTTGTTCTTTTTATGTATCATCAGTGGTTGGTTTATTTTATTATTTAAGACTTTATATTAGAAAAATTATATACAATTTTATTACCACTTTAAATAAAATTGTTTTAATTATTAATTTACAGCGATTTGATAGAAATTAATCAAGAGTTAAAAAAACATTAAATTAATAATGCAAAAATCATCACACTTCCGTTTTTTTAGCGGATGTGGAAACAAAATTTATTTGAAATAATTTACAGTGGAAAACAAAACTTATAGGTGGTGCAAAATAAAATATACAAATAATAATTGTAAATATATCCTATCGCCCAAATAGTGATAGGGTATAAATTTGTCATTCCGTTTGTAATTTCTACATTTTTTTATCTGAGGCCCCATAATATGTATATATATTCTGAATCGTGGGTTTAAAAAAAATCGAAATATGCATGCCTGTCCGTTGGTTGGAATGATTTTTATTAAGGCCCTCGATCATTAAATTATGCAATATGTATATCAAATCATTTCATAGGGCAGCGAGAATTTTGCTATTTAACTTCGGCAGAATCCATTCATAAATGGCCAAGATATCTGCGGACTTGCGACCTATTAAAATAAAAAGTTTTTCCAAAATACTATTCAATTTTATTTATAATAGTTGTTTTTGTTTTGCTAATACAATCCACACAAACAAACACTCTAAATTACCCTAAAATTTTATTGATTTTTAGAAGATTTTTCGGATCAATGTATTACTAGGATAAACCATCTAGAATTGCGAACGAAATAGGCTATATCTTATCGCATATTTGGAAACCGTACTTCTATAAATCGAGAGCATAAGTTTTTCTCCAATTTAAATTTTTGTATTTTTTGAAATCGCTCAATTTTTAGTAGTGTTTTGGTGTAAATTTTTAACTTTTAAGTTAAAGTTGAAAATTTTCTGATATTCGGAAGATTTTTGTGTTAGTCAACTTAAGTGAAGGGTATATAAGATTCGGTATTGCCGTTCAGACTTGTTAAAAATTTAAAATAATTAATTATTTATTCAGTACAACAATATATGTTTGTTACATTATCAATATTAAATATTTCATAATATTACAAATACTCTGTTATATAAAAAGACAAAACTAAACGTCACACTTGACATTTATTAACTTCGCTGAAAGTTTCAAATAATATTTTTAAAAAATATTTTATACGCTTGGGAAATCAAAAGCCACAACATAAAAACACCTAAATAACAAAAACTGATAAAATATAGAAATCATGATTACAAAAATATGTAAGAAAAAAGGATATATAAGTTTTCATAATATTTTTTGTCTTTAACATTTTGCAAATATGTAAATGAGTAGAATATTTTCGTTTGTGGTTAATGAATTATGTGATTTTTTTTATGCTGCTGACTAGCATGTCATTTTTTATATTAAAGTAAATATATCTATAATTTTGTTTAAAGTTTTTTTGTTTTAATTCTTTTTTTTGCATAAAAAATAATTGACACTTTTTATGCAGAAATATTAATTAATGATTTAATGAACAATATATATTATTTTTTTGACAATTTATTATTGCATATGAATGAAGGGGAAATTTTGTGCACCGACAAAAACTTAAAGAGTTTTAATTAAATAAAATTTTTCTAACAGTTAAAAAAAATCAATTAATTAATCAATTTAATTAAGTAGGTAATTGAATTTGCACCTATCACCAAACTGATCATATCAATTAACAATTAATTCGGTCAAATTAATACAACATAAAAAAATATTTTCAATTAAAAATTAGTTAAATTAATTAAGTGAATGATTGAAAACACACATTTTTATTACACACTCAATTGATTTAATTATACCCACCATAAAAAAATGATGGGGGGTATATTGGGTTTGTCATCCCGTTTGTAACATGTTAAAATATTCGCCTAAGA
>JACGTJ010016297.1:274-12692 GCA_014858695.1 Chrysomya rufifacies | reverse complement strand
TTTTAGTTCAGTTCTAGTTCAGTTCTAGTTCAGGGTGTTTATTGCATTTAAATGTCGTTTTTTATCTAGTCCTTGAATTTAAATTTTCTAGTTCTGTGTTTAGAAATCTGTTGCTGAATAACCATCTGTATTACAATCTTTTGGACAAATAAAAGAGAAAAATTAAAAAAAGAACATGTTGTATATTTAATAATTTTTTTCTTTAACATTATAAAGTTCAAAACACTTTTTTTTGGTGTGCAAACATACAAACCTTTTTAAATAAATCATGTTATGTTTTTTTTCCTTGTTTTTCTTGCCTATTTTCATGTTGTATTTCATGGGTCACTTGAGCGTCGAAAAAATGGCATAATAAATCAATTTAATTATAAACATTTTATTCAGTCTTTTTGTATAAAATGTTTTTAAAGGAATATTACATAAAATATATTAATTTTTGTATTTAATTTCGTTATTTTCTAAATGAAAAAATATAAACAGAAATTTATAAAACAAATTCTGTATAGAAATTTAATACCTTAAATTGTTTAAAGATAAACATGTTTTTATATGCTTAATTTAAATAAATAAATTTCAATAAATTGATAAAGCAACAAATTTTAAATGTTATAAAAAACAAAACACAAATTCTATAGTCACACTAGGCAAATATTTCAGAAATTATATTTTGTTTATTTAGTCCCAGATTTTTAATTTATAGAATTCATAGGAATTTTATTGCTTTTACATTTCCCAATTTCAGAAGTTATTTCTCGAGAAATTCGGAAATTGGAATTAAATGTTACATCGGAAACATCAAAAAGTTTAGATATTTGTCTAGTGTGACATGAGCTTAAGTATTTAGTTATGGCATTATAATTTGATCAATTTGATAAAGTATTATGTTACCTATTCATCAAACACGATAGTAAGAAATTTACATAATTTCTGATCTTCTTAATGTCTTGAGGCAATAAATTTGACGAAAATAAGTAAAACACGTGGAATGTAGTTTGTCCATCTGTCGAATCAGCTAAACAGATAGATGAATAAATTTGTAAAGCCCACTGATTAAATGAAATTAAAATTAAAATAATGTAAGAAATGGTTTCAAAGGTTGTTTTTTTATTATATTTAGGCTATATATTGGCTTTAATAAAGCTTTTAAAAGCTTCTTACTAAATGCTTAAAATGCTTATATTAATTAACAAATTTTACACGCAGAGAAAAGAGATTTACCATTATTGTTGCTAGAATCATATTATTGTTGTTTTAAGCAGTTTAACATGTTTATGGTAAAATAAATTAATTGACTTTACGCAGGATTATTTTGAAACAAAGAAATTGTTAACAATTTTACAATAATTTTCTTCATAACGCTTGTTTGTCAAAACTGTTGCTTAAAGAAAATGTTAATGCTAATCCTTAGCAAGAATATTGTGGAAAAACAACAATGTTCAGTGTAAACAAACAATTAACAAAGCTATTATTGTATTATAACAATATTATGGTTGTAGACATTTTTTAAAGCTCTTATCGCCATAAAATTTTTGTAATACAACAAAAAAGTTATAGCAGTATAACAACAAACGTAATGTATAACTTATATTATAAACATTAATCTGCTAACAATTTGTATTCACCAAACTATTGTTCCAACTTAAGCATAATATAATTATGATTGCCACAACCATGTTTTTTCACTGCGTACAGTTTTTAAATTTAAATTTTAACAACTAATTTGCCATTGATTTTAAATACAAAATCAAATATTTAACATTTCTTCATTTTTTTCTATTATATCTTTGGCCTAATTCTAATTAAAGTTTTGTTGTAATTAAATGTTTGATTTAAAAGATTTCAATTTGTAATATTTAGTTTGCATTTTATTTGAATGTCTTTTAAACGGAGGAAATCTTTAATTTAAACTCAAAAGGCGTAATTTTGTTGTAAATTGATAACTAAATAAGTATAAGAGGGTTTAAAATATTCACGTTCTACTTTAACAAGTAAATACAGTAAATTATAGAGCTAAGAATTTATATTTAACTACAAAAATTTCATGATCTTAAAATACCTACAAATGAATCAACAACAAAATTTAGCAGCCAATAATGTTAAGTAAAGAAAAAAAGACGAAAGAAAAAAATCAGTAAAGTAAAGCCAAATCTGGGAGTTTTTGTTGGTGGCTTAAATTACGTTGGATTTTAAGTTTATAATAGAGTCTTTACAAATGAGTTGCTGTTACTAAAGTAAGAAATATTTGCACGTTTATACAATAAGTTTTATACCTAAATACAATTCATACATTCATTCATTCATTCGTTTATACAATGGTTAAAAAAAAGACTTAATGCGTGTCTGGAATTTTATTTAAATTTCATTTAACTCTCGAACAATTTTGTAAAGAAAATAACATATAAA
This sequence comes from Chrysomya rufifacies, assembly GCA_014858695.1. Lineage (NCBI taxonomy): Eukaryota > Metazoa > Arthropoda > Insecta > Diptera > Calliphoridae > Chrysomya > Chrysomya rufifacies. Next base: position 10,289 of record JACGTJ010016297.1, on the reverse strand, counting down.
AATAATTACTTATAGGCAACAAAAAGTTCTATAAATTCTATACTTTATCGATACGAAAAAAATCATTAAATTCCTGGTGTTTTTTTCTACATTTTTTAATAAATTTTCACTCCCTCTTTGAAGAAAAAAAAAAAGAAAGAAACAATTAGAAAAATATTTTTCAATTTGATTTGCATACAAACAAACCAAAGAAACCATGATTATTGGTAAACAAGAAAATTCTATAAATATTGTAAATTTTATTGCCGAATGCCAGCAGCAATAAGCAACAGTAATTATATGCAACAACGGGGGGCAGGTTAAACACAGTAGTGACTATGTAGTGTAAAAATTCTTCTCTAATTGAAAAATTCTTTAAAATTTTCTTAAAAATGTTGTTTGTTTTGTAGTTTGTTTATAGTTTACAATCAGGCCCACTGTGTCGACTTAAAGGGATAGAGTTTTTTTTAAGAACACAAAATATATTGAAATTTAAAGCAAAGTTAATTTCTGTTTGTTTTTCTTTTTTATAAGTTTTTTTTTTTGTTTCAGTTTCTATTACAACAGAAATAAAAGTAATTTCAATGCACTTAAACACTTTTCTACTTGATTTCATTTGACCCAAATTATAAAATGCACTTCTGGTTTTTTGTTTTCGTCAACAGAAGAACCATAAAAATAATGAAAAGAAATTCTTAGGAAAAAATGTTGAATTAATGAGAAAATTTCAAAATACTTAGAAATTTTTAAGCATATTTCATTAGACATATTGCTGGTCAAAATATGCACATGTAGGTAATTTGATTAGGAAAATGCAAAAGAGAGATAAATAGAAACAGCAAAATGTACTTTTAAATCGAATTGAATATCACTTATTATTCGTTCATCAAACATCAATATTATTATAACTTTAAACATTAGAAGTAATTATGATGACTGTTTGAAAAAGCTATGCCAATAAATAGGCGTTTTAAAAGCTCTAATTTGATCAATTTGATAAAGTATTATGTCACCTATTCATCAAGCACGATAGTAAGAAATTTACATAATTTCTGAACTTCATAATGTCTTGAGGCAATAAATTTGACGAAAATAAGTAAAACACGTGGAATGTAGTTTGTCCATCTGTCTAATCAGCTAAACAGATAGATGAATAAATTTGTAAAGCCCACTGATTAAATGTAATTAAAATTAAAATAATGTAAAAATTGCTTTCAAAGGTTGTTTTTTTTATTATATTAAGGCTTTATATTAGCTTTAATAAAGCTTTTAAAAGCTTCTATACTTTAAAACTCCTTGTTTTTCGAAATTTTTACTATATTATACACACAGAGAAATGAAATTTACCACTATTGTTGCTAGAATCATATTATCGTTGCTTTAAGCAGTTTAATATGTTTATGGTAAAATAAATTAATTGACTTTTGACAGGATTATTTTGAAACAAACAAAGTGTTGTTAACAATTTTACAATAATTTTGTTGATAACGCTTGTTTGTCAAAATTGTTGCTTAAAGAAAATGTTATTACAAATCCAAAATTTGCTGTAAACGGATTAATACTACTGTATTTTTCTTCTTGCAGAACATGTTGCCCTCTATTCTAGCTTAAAACAGTAAAAGAAACATTATTTAGCCATTAAATAAGGATTTTAAATATATTTTTAGCTTAGGGAAAGAAAAACTTTTATGTTATATGACACCACATTTGGTCCTTCCATTTGGATTTAAAGTTTTTCTTTTCTGTTATTTTTATAACAAAGAAATTTGAATTAAAGCTTTTTATCTGCAACAAAAGCTTATTTGAAAAGTAAAACTCTTTTGTTGAAATGTTTTTGTGCTAAATGATTTTCTATGTTTTTTTTCAAATATTAATTAATTGTATTATGTTTTTTTGATTTCAGGTTTTACACAAATACTATGAGTTTTTCTATGATCTGTTTTCTTACCAGATCCAAAAAACAACATTCAATATAATTTATGGTATTCATTGAAGTTTTTCTTTTACATATTATCTTTTTGTTGTTGTAATTTCTTTTCAAATCCAAACAAAACCCAATTGAAAATAATATCAAATATTGCAACACGTGCCCCTTTTTGCATTACAACAACAGCAACCTACTTCAAATTGTATAATATTAGGGTGCATCAAGAAATGAATTAAATAAACTTGCATTTTTGATTTATATATGTGATTTAACGAATCGTAATCTTTTAGAAAAATTTTAAATTTCTATGTGTTGAACACTAATTGAGTTGTTTTTGCAATTTTCGAATTGAAAACTTTTAGTATTAAAACGGAATAGGATATATGATATACCATCTCATGTAGTCATATTAAACCTTGATGTTTAGTTCAATTTGACACCTATACAATTTCGATTCGAAGTCAAAATTTTACATTGTAAATTTGAAAACTCACTTTTCATATTATGCATCTGCAACTCAATTAATAAGATCAGTTAATATGGATATTTCTTCTCTGTATGTGTTAAAGATCCGACCACTTCCCTTGTTTTAATTGGATTTTAAGGATTTTGTCCCATACATATACATATAGCCTAATTCGAGCAGTTAAATGTTTTATACTCTAAAGTGACTACAATTCACCTTACAGATAAGCTACTAAAGAAGTTAGATCAATTTGAACACAAACCTTGCTCCATTCCCGTACATAGAAGCAGGTTGTAAATGAATAATAAGAAACTATATTCTCTCTCTCCCTCTTACTCTCTCAGTTGTTTAAACTTTGTCGAGAGCAGTTTATTATATATGCTATTTATGGCTGTGTGATCTACTGAGCTTTCATTTAAATTACAGAGTAAATATAAGTGAAACAAATAGGCGAAAATTTAAAATCTCTGTTTGTCTTCTCAAATAGGAAATTACAGCAAAAACTGCACTTGTTTGCCATAAACTTAGTAATGAGTAAAACAGTCCCAAGAACATTTCAAAACTTTATCAATTTGCTTTTAAATACAAAGATACCACCCTAATTAAACAATATGTTTTGTTATAGCCTAACAGAGTGTAAATACATATGCTCCATAAACATGATATATTTTTCAATTGTTGTATTATTATTATTAACTTCAGTGGCTGGCGTTGTTACAACATACATAAATACATATATACCAAAATACAGTCATTTTTGTTCAATATATTTTGCATCGCATTTTAGTATATTTTTTTCAAATTATTTTATTTTTATGTTGTTGCTTATATTTACTTAAGTATTGGTGTTATTTGTACAATTGTTAATAAAACTTGTAAACATTATAATATAAACATTAAAACTTTTGTATATAAACTTTAAGGAAAAAATGTTTACAAAAAATTGTGCTACACCTTTATTAATTAAAAATATTAAAGCAGACTTCAACAATCTAACTTTGTTTAAGAATGTTAAATTTATTTAAATTTTATCTTTAAGTTTTTTTCTTTTTTGGGATTTTATAACAAATTCTTTATGATTTTTTTATGTATTGAAATTTTGTAACCAAAATTTAGCTATAATAATTTAGCAAAACTATAACAGCAACAATATGTTAAAAAGTTTCGATTTAGTATTATTGTTTTTTTTTTTTTTTTTTTNNAACAACAACAACAAACTGTAATAAAACTCTTCCTTTTCTAGAAATTTGACTCATAGTTGTTTGGTTTTATTGCTACAAATCTGCTGGCTAAAATGTAACATTTTTTTTTTTGCTGCTACTCTTCAGTTTCCAGTTTTTTTTTTACAAAACTCTAAAATTTCCAATAAACAATTTATTACTTTTTTCACTTTATTATTGAGTTTTTTATTTAAAATGTTTTTTGCTCACATTTAGTTTTAATAAATTTATTATTGTTAAAGTAACTGCGATAAAAACATATTTTATTATGTTTTAGTTAGTTTTAAATACAATAATATTAATATTGCTACATTAAGGCTACGCACAGTTTTGCTTAACTAAATGAATAAATTTGTAATAAAATAAAATTTTAGTTAAATTTTATCACCTAAACTGTAATCGTTCTTTTGCAACTAAAATAGCACTTAAACATTTTAGAATTTGTTGATTTTGTTGTAAAGAACAAAAAAAAATTTCATTAAAATTTTTTGGTAATATAAACACATGAAACATTATTGTTTCAGTGAACCGTATAAAAGCATTATTTAAATTTAGTTTTTATTAGTATTTCATCTATTTCTCTTTTTTCTGTTCCTGTATGCTATTTAAGTTCATTTTTAGTTAAAATGTTAAAAAAAAAATTAAAACAATTTTAAACTCTAAACACCATATGCATTAAAATGTTATTATGCCAAAGGGAAAATTATTTACGTTAAAATAAAAATTTTTATAGAATTAAATACATTAAGCGTAAAGGATACAAAACAAAAAATTACAAAAATTAATTTTAAAATTTTTAAACTCTTTGAATATTGTAATCATATTGATAATTAAAAGTTTACTTTTGCTTCTAAACAATTTGAGAGGATATAACGTTAAATCAACTTCGAAGTACTCATTTATGGCCCTACCAGCCATACACACAAAGTTCTAAAATTCATTCATGGCCCTCGTCATTTTCATTCTTAAACCAAAAAAGCTTTTTGATTTAAGAATCTTGGAATAAATTGAAATTTATCATTTAGTTATTAATTTGATTTTCTTATGGTTTGTCTAACTTGAAACTTTTTCTTTAATGCTTAATAATCTTTTTGGTCCTTCGTGCCGTAATTCATTTTATAATTAAGCAACTAGTTTCATTTTAGTACAAATATTATATGTTTTATTCATATTTTAAGTATTTGTCATCACTACAAAATCTTTTGACCCGATTTCCATTTCATATATTCATGTTTATGGTCCAACTAACCGATTTCTTTTGAGTAAGGTCCTTCAGGGTAGGATCATATGCAAAGCACAGTTAAAAAAACGAAATTTTTAATTTCTATGTAATTTTTTGAAGCAAAATTCAAAAATCTGAACATATCATTTTAGTTGGATTTCACATTTTTATTGTTCTAATGACGAAATTATATCTTCAATCTCATTTGAATTGCAATTGAATAAAACTGTAACAAATTTTAACAAAAATTTCCCAAAGGGGCTAATAATTCTTTTATTCGTCATCATAAATTGATGCATGTTGTAGGTTTTGTCTTTTGCTTTTGCAACATGTGGAAGTATTCGTCAAATATCCCGACATGTCTCCATGAGACGAAAAGATTCTATGTCGATCTAGCTAACACACATACGAAGCCTATTAACTGCTTTTGATCAGATAAGCCAAACAAAGAAAGTAGCACGTGTAGGCGACAATGAATATTACAATATCGGTTTATATACCAAAAACCATGAAGAGTTGAAAAGATTCGACTAAATCGTTATATTCGACTCTTATATGTGTGTAGTTTTAATGTTATACGAAAACTATTCGAGTCTTTTATGTATGTAGTTTTAATGTTATACGAAAACTATTTGTATTTAAAACTATATTTTGCTTGAACTAACAAAAACATGTTTAATTTAAAAACAAAATTAACTTTTAATTTGCAGCATTTTAGCAAATACTACAAATAACCACAATTTTAAAACACTCACACACACACATACGCACAACTAAATGTAAATCTAACAGAATATGATTTACCATAAAACAGCATAATGAAAATAACAAAAATAATAACAATAATAATGATGATCAATTTTTAATTACTATTTGTCATTATATATTTATTTATTTGAAGCCCAACTCATTAAATACTTATTGAACTCGTTTTGGTTTTCAAAATGGTAAAAGTATTGAAATTTAAATTTAATGTTTGGAAAAAAGATTACAAAAACAAAAACTGTGAAGTGAGAAAAAAAGAAAGATAAAGTAAATTAGAAATGTTGCATGCAACAAATAATGCTACAAGTGTATTTAAACCTCGTGTTTTTAAAACATTTGTAAAGAGTTCAATAGAAAATGTTTTTTGTTTGATGAGAATGAGTTTTATAATGTTGCTGGGTAATAATTATGATGTTAGATCATAGAAATAAACAGGAGATTTTTAAGCCATAATTAAAAACGCATTAAATATTTGTTTGATATACTCTAATACACACAAACTCACACGCACACACACACACATACATACATACATTAGAATTAGATTTGAAATAATAGTAATCATAAAACAAAATGAAAAATTATATGAAATTATTTAAATACAGAAAAACAACAACAACAAATAATGATTAAATTAATGAACTAAACCTAACCGGTGCCTGGAGATCAACAATTATCTCACGGAACATTAAAATTAAAACCTTTAACTTCAACGTAAAATCCGTATTGCTATATGACAATGAGGATTGGAATCTTGGCACCCGTAAGTACAATGCCTTACAAGTCTTTGTCAACAGATGCCTGCGTAAAATCCTAAACATTTTCTGGCCTAACATTATATCCAACGTCAGATTATGGTCGACCACTAACCAGATCACAGTACGTACAGAAATCCGTAAGAGAAAGTGAAGATGGATTGGGCACACATTGAGAAAGGATGCCCTTAATAAAGCCCGTACTGCGATCGAATGGAATCCTTAGGATAGCCGAAGAGGGAGTCGACCATCACTAACACAGAGTAAGCAGCCGAAGTAAGAAGGTAGCAAATGAAAACCATCCCTCCAAATAGACCAGAATGGTGTAAGTTTGTTGAGGCCCTATGTTCCTTATAAGAACGATGGGAACATATATAAACCTAACTTTTTTACAATTTTGCTTTTGATAGGGATTTAATGGGACATAAAATCAAGAAAATAAATCACATAAAATTGTCTCTTTAACAATAAATTTATGTGCATACATACAACATTGATATTGATTAGTTAAATATTTATTTTATAATGCAAATGCTGCTTGAACGATTTCGAAAGTTTATGAAATATTTTTTTTTTATGAAGTCACTCCAAATAACAAAAGCGATATGCTAATTTTTATGTAACCATAAAAAAAATGATTGTATTTAAAATAATATGACTAAAAACAAAAATATGCCAGAATACTTTTTGCTAAATAATGAATAATTAAAATAAAATATAAACAAATTTTTAAAATGAAATTTGAAATGTTTACATAAAAATTTATAAAATTCAAAAAGTTTTTTAATATTTCAAAAAAAAAATAAAAACGCAAAAGTAAATAAATAAATAAATGCAAATACTTTTTGTTGCAACAGATACACATTGAACAACTTATTTTAATGGTGTCCTGTCATACCCTAGGAATCCTGTTTTGTTAGTCATGAAGTCTTTTGAAGATATTTGTAATTTCATTTAAATGGAAATAAACCAGAATTTCACATTTTGAAAAAAATTTGTTCTAGTTATTTTTTGACACGTTCTAAATGCCTAGAACAATAAAAGTACGAACGTACTATAGAAAACAATTAGGAAATCGATTGAAAATCGTCATACTGTTATTTTTCTTCAAAATTTATTTCTCCTATTCTGTAAATTATAAAAACAAAATACATTTGACAAATACAAATTGCGCGTATTTTGTGTTTGCCAGCAATCAGTTTTTGACAAGTGAAGTAGTTTTTCATTTCCGAGTTTGATTTCCAATTATTTATCTATGGCTTGAAACTATAAATTTCGTCAAATTTAAATCAAATGATAATATGATCGGACTTTCAGAAACATCATACATTCTTATATAATTGCTGTTTCACACACATAATCGCAAACGTATTACGCTTGTGCAACACTGGACAAAACATTTGAAAATTGCTTATAATGCTGATTAAATATTTAATCAAGACAACAAAATTTCATAATTAAAAAGAATTTGACTTAGGCAAAGAACAAACACGGTTGCACATGATTGGGGCAATAATACCGTGAAATATTATTATTATTATTATTATTATTACATTTGTTCGCATTTAATAATAATATGGTTCCAACCAAACATGTTTTAAAAATTTATAATAAATTAATTAATGATTAAAATTTTATGTTAATTTCTTGTTTAAATCTTATGAAAATATATTCACTTGTTGACATATGATAAACTGTGATCATAATATGATACAAATGAAATTATTTTATCCGACGAAATTATTTTATCGTTGTTCCTTTTTCCGTTTCATATTTATTTCGTTTATATTCAATACCAGACTTTACATAAGAAACATTTGCATGTCAAAATGACGGACGGACATTGAAAAATCAACATAGAATCTTATCATGAGTCAGAATTATTAATGTTAGAATCTTAGATGAATAAAATGTCAAACCAAATATTTAATTTTACAAATATAACCATAACAATCATATACTTATAAACATGTTATGATTGCTCTTTGATTACAGTCAGCACGTGAATTTTTTTCTAAATTTGTAAATAGAAAGGATTTTAATAATTGCAAAATAGAAACATTTTATTAAAACCATTCCTTGTACAACAATCATACATTTGTCTAACCATAATAAAATTGCTCTTCAATTATGATTAGCACAACTATGTTTTGATTTTTCTTTGACTGTTGAAAAAATCTATAAATTACTCGAATGATGAGACCTAAAAAAAAAAGCTCTAACAATTTACAAAATATAAAACTTTTTACAATCATGTTATGATTACTCTTCTATTATGGTCATTACAACCATGTTTAGCTCTGAATTCTGAATTTAAACTCATTTTTATGCAATCATGAAAACTTATTGTTTAATAATTTGTTTTTCTATTATGATTTCATAATACTTTATTTTGTTACTTGAATTATTTTTAAAAATTTGTTTAAATAAAAAAACCGAGAAGAAAAACCATAAAAATAACAACTAAAATGTTTTAAAATCCAAAACTGCTGCTCATGATGATGATGATGATGAATTATTTTTTATTATAAATTTGTTTGCTATTGATAAATATTTTTCTTTATTTTGTTAATACAAATTTGAAAACAAATAACAAAATAACAATAAACCGTAGAATTTTAAATATTTTCTGTTTTTTTTTTTTTTTATAAAAAGAAAATTTTGATCAATGATGCTTTACAAAGAAAATTCTAGACGTTAAAAATATTTTTAATAAAAGGAGTGAAGGAGTTCAATGCCAGCTTAAGAAAATATAATAAATACATTATTCTTTATTGTTGTTGTTGTTGTTGTTGTTGTTTTGGTTAATCTTTATTAAAGTTAAAGAAAATAAAACATTTGTTTATATTTAAATTTGTATGAGTGTTTTTTTCTATTAAATAGAGAATTTATTTTATTAAATTGAATTGAATCCTTTAAGTATTGCGTTCGATGTTTATGTAAATTTACCTTTACAGGTTTCAATCTTTTTTATTTTTATGAAGAAAACGAAAACATAAAATAGAAACGAAAGAAATTTTAAAACATAACCAAAATTCATTTCCTTGATAAAAGAATACACAAACTCGCAACAGTTTTTATTTATTAGAATTTTTGTTATACCCTTCACTTATAGTTATATATATAGAATATATATAACGTTGTCAATCCGTTTGTAATTTCTACATTTTTAATCTGAGAGTAAATAAAGTATTTAATCTGAATTGTCGGTTGAAAAGAAATCAAAATATGCATGTCGGTCCGTCGCTTGGTATGTCGTTTATGAAGGCTTCCGATCATAAAGCTATACAATCAGCTATACGATCATATATATCCAATCATTGCGTAGGGTTGCGAGAATTTTCCTACTTAAATTCAACAGAATCCATTCATAAATGCCCTAGAAATCTACAAAAAACGTTATTTTTGAATATTTCGACTATTTCTATACTTTCTAGGGACTTGTAGAAATAAAGTATATATAATCTGAACAGAAATCGAAATTTGCTTGTACGTCCGTCGGTTGTTATGTCGTTTATGAAGGCTTCTGACCATAAAGCTATATAATATGTATACGAAATCATTCCATAGGGTCGCGAAAATTGAACTACTTCAATTCGACAGAATCCATTCATAAATGGCCCAGATATCTTCAAAAAAAAACATTAGTTTTGAATATTTTTCAATATTTCGACTATTTCT
>JACGTJ010016296.1:0-14583 GCA_014858695.1 Chrysomya rufifacies | reverse complement strand
ATTTATGTTTATTAATAAATTACTTATTTATTTTTATTTTTATATATTTCTTTATTTTAAGTGACATTTGACGTCCGTATTTGATTCACACCAACATTCCATCCCTGTACTGAAGACAATCTATTTTTTTCAATTCGCCCCGTTTCTATTTGAAAAAAACGAATTTATTTTGACAACCAAATAAAGCGCAATATTTGTAAAAAGATTTTTCAAATAAAAATTTGTTTTACAACTTAATTTGTTAAGTGAATATTAAACAAACATGATAAATACTGAACAATTTGCCGATCCCTGTTTGGAGAGACATTTTACCGGTCACAGCCAAGGTATAACGCAAGTACGCTTCAATCCGGAAGGCTCTAAAGTGGCTACAAGTTCTTTGGGTATTTTTTAACAATAACAATTAAGAAGATTTTTTATTTATAATATTTTCCTTTTTTAAAGATTCTTCTGTTATTCTTTGGGATTTAAAACAGGCCGCCAGATGTATACGTTTTTCGGCACATAACGATTGTGTTTATGGTGTTAGCTGGTCACCGAAATCTAAATTAGTAGCCTCTTGTTCTAAGGACAAAACCGTAAAGATATGGGAACCCAAACTTAAAGGTGTATCAGGAGAATTTCTGGCACATGGTAAACCCGTAAGATCTGTTGATTTCGATCCCACTGGCACTATGGTGGTTACAGCTTCAGATGATAAAACATTAAAATTATGGCGCGTAGCACAAAAGAAATTTCTTACCTCTTTTGCTTGCCACACGAATTGGGTGCGTGCGGCTAAATTTAGTCCTAATGGTCAAATGGTGGCCTCGTGTGGTGATGATAAATCGTTACGTATTTATGATGTAAATTCAGGTGAATGCATTAGATGTTTTACGGAAGAAAAGGGTATGGGACGTCAGTTAGCCTGGCATCCTGATGGCACCGTAGTAGCAGTGGCTATGACTTGTAATCGTATTAAGATTTTTGATTTGGTGGCTCAAGAATTGATACAATTGTATCAAGTACACAGTGGTCCTGTAAATGATTTGGCTTTTCATCCTAATGGCAATTTTTTATTGACTGGTAGTGATGACGAGACTATGAAAATATTAGATTTATTAGAGGGAAGACCTATATATACATTGACAGGTCATACAGGAAAAGTAACAGCAGTGGCATTTAATCATGATGGTTCACAATTTGCTTCGGCTGGAGAGGATAAACAGGTAATGTAGTTTATTAATCAATTTACATATAAGATATTTTATATTCATTATTTGTAATCGTTCTTCTAGCTTTTGGTTTGGAAATCCAATTTACATACCTATGATGTTTCTTTGTATGAGGCCAAAGTTGCTCGTGAGTCGTTAAATGAAACAGGTATTGAACCACATCAACGCCAATCAACTGCTACCAGTCAAATAACTACCACTAATGCTAGCGATCAATCCATACTTATTGATCCTCGACAATCGATGGTGTACAATAATCGTGATGAAAATTTCCAGGTGCTTGAAAGTGAATATATTAAACAGCAACAACACACTTTAACACACACCACTTCATCATCCTCCACTACCGCGAATTACTCGAAATCAACCTTGGATAGTTTAAGCTCAAATGGTAGTTCTTTATTGAATTTTCCTAAAGCCAAAAATAGCTTTTTCGATGATTATACTAATTCGCCGAACAAAAAGAGTTTGCAGAATAATTCGAATAATAGCAGTTCGAAATATTTTTAAAATCTCCTCTATTTAGTAATTTAATTTCTAATATTCCTTATGAATTTTCAAGTATTTGTATACCAAGAGTATACATTTAATTTATGTTATAATTAAAACTTTATGTTTTATCAATTTGTCTTAATGTTATTGTAAAAGAAATTTATACACTAAATAACTGACTCTCTTAGTAAAATATCTAATGAGTATGGAATCTTTTATTAATATTACTTTAACTTCTCATAAATAAACAACATTTTTATACATTTTAGAAATCATTGTTTCTATCCAAAATGTCAAAGCGGGATTCCTTACCAAATCGTTAAGATAACAGATAAAAACCAAGTTTTCTTTAGAAAATTTTGTGTATAACTGTTATACACATGATTTTCTTTAGAAAATTTTCTGTATAACTGTTATACACATGATTTTCTTTAGAAAATTTTCTGTATAACTGTTATACACATGATTTTCTTTGCAAAATTTTCTGTATAACTGTTATACTTATGATTTTCTTTAGAAAATTTTGTTTATAACTGTTATACACATGATTTTCTTTAGAAAATACATAATTTTTTCACAAAATTATAAATAACTGTTATACACTCGAATTTTGTTAGAAATTATATGGAATTGCACAAATTTTTTAATTTATAATTTTTATACTTCCCAGCTTACCAATGCTTTATCTAATTCTAAAACCAATTCGTCTTCATTGGATATTAAAGAGGATATGGCGAAAATAATAATGATGATTTATAAGCTCAATGATAGAGTTTACAAATTGGAACAATATTTAGGTTTTAAAGAAAATTTACCGTCTTAATCGAAAGAAATAAAGCTGATCTTAATATGGAATAGGTATATAAATATTTTATTTAATAATTATATTAAAAATTGAAACATTTAAAAGTATTTGTTGTGTTTAATATTTGTTTTTTATATATTACATTTATAATCCTTGTATTTAATAATGTTTTATTTATAATATTTTAATTAAAAATTAATTAAATTGAATAAAAGTTTTATTGATTTAATTGAGAGCTTTTCTTTGAACATAAAAAGTTCAAAGGTTTTTTTTATTATATTTTATATATATTTTTAAATATTTTAGCTAAACTTGTGTAGATTTTATTGTAAGTTTTTTTTATATTATTAAAATTAATTGTTATTGATTTTAAAAACGAAATATTTCAAAGTTTCAGTAGGAGTGTTTGCTGTAATTTTTACCTAGAAGTCTGAAAACTGATTTGTGTTGGATTCTTTTTGGATTTATAATACCAGTTTTGAATTATAGCTGAATATTTTAAACACCAGTCAAATATTTGAAAGATCTGAGTTACTTCAAACATGTTTACATTTTATAAACCTATCAAATATTCGAAAGATCAGACTTAGGTCAAATTTCTCATATTTCGTTTTTAAAATATAACTTTTAACTTTTTCTTTATAAAGGTCATATTAAGCAAATATTTAGAGTTATAAACTTGTTAATTATTATTGCCAAATGTCAAATATTTTGTAGATATTTTAACGTTTATTGTACGTTAAATATTTGCTTGAAAAAACCAGGATTTTTTTTTATAATTATGTATAATTTATTTAAATTTGTAAGATGCATTGTTTTGTTTTATGTAAATATCGTTTAAAATGTGTATATTTTAATTAATTGGCAAGATAGTTTCAAAATTTCTTTAATAATTCATCTACTTAATTGAAATAAATTGTATGGAATTACGATTTTATTAAAAGAATTAAGAAAAATATTGAAATATTTTTTAATTATTCTTCTAATTAATGGAAAAATTAGGTTGAATTTTTTTTGGATTGTTTTTGCTAAAAATTTAAGCAACTATTTGAGGGCTTATCGTAATAGATATAAAACCAAAACTTATGGGTTTTATTTTATATTAATACATTTGAAATTGTTTGTGGTTTTTAATAAATTTTGTTAAATATTGGTTTAATTATCACAAAAACGTTGACTTGACTTTTGACGATAAGTTTGAAAATAAATTCTTAATTATGTTTAAATCACATTTCGTGTGTTATACTTTATGGAGTAATTCGTATTATGTTTGAAAAAATTATTAATAAAGGCCATTTCTAGGAGAATATTTGTGTCTTTCTTTGTCCAATGTTTTTCTACTCCCAGGAAATCGGGATGGTTGTTTAAATATCCCGGAATCTAGCTAGTAACAAATAACTATAAATTAATGAATGAAGTGGCATTTAACTCAGGATTTTTTAATTTCTCAGATTTATCACTATTGTTTAATATCTTTTCACTGAAAATGAATCCATTAATACAAATTTTATTCTCAAATAAGTGAATTTTCTGTACTTAAATGTTGAGAAATATAAAAGAAATGGAAAATTTTTTAGATGAGGAAAACTTCTAATGTATCTATTGAACTTCTCAAGCTCTTCACTACTTCCGATTTAAGATCAAGTATTTCCCGGGCGAAGGCTTTTGTATTAACCGCTACATAGCTAGCTAAAGTTAAAAGGTGTTGTTGTCTTGTAAAATCGATGACGGAACATGTTTCCATGGAGAGGATGTCTGATTTGTAACTAACGGTTTGCTATATAAATGTGTTATAACAATACTGTCTGAAGGTGTGTTAAAGAGCACCAGAATCGAATGCTGTAGTCTAATCCACTGATCATCTTAAACAATTTCCAATTAAAAACCGAAACAAGTTTAACCAAACTGATTAATGGCAAAGATTTGTTAAGGTTCTATGTATCTTATAGGGACGAAGAGAACATATATAATATGATTTAAAAATAATCTAGAAAATTCATTCATTATATCTTGAAAACTACACAGTGTGAAATCAAATTTTCCTTTAAGGTAATAATTATTTTCTGAAATTTGTGTAAATTTTCGAGATATTAACATCATTAATATATGTATTTTTAATATCGATTTTATAAATTGTTATTTTGGAGATTTAAAGCCTGATCCCGGCTTTCTATTGGGTGCACGAAATATTACAATTGTATCAATTTTCACTTTCAGACAAATTTATATATATTTGGGTAACTTTAGAAAGTTCAGAACTGAAGTCAAAATACTGAAAAGTTATCTCATATTTACAGAACAAATAAAATGTATTATATTCAAAGTATTAAGAATTTATAATCCAATAGTGTAGTAATGATCTCTAGAGAAAACCCTGTTATAGACCGTTAGTTAAAAGAACTTTCAAAATGCTGGGAACATTTCTTCACCGTATTAGTTAACCAAATGAGACTGTCTCCAATTTGTAACATCAACTTGAATCTACAAATCTTCCGATAAAATAATTTGATTTCTTCAAAATAAAGTGATAGTTGGGTAGACTATATTTAATATGACACAACAATTTCATAAAAACTAAGCTGCAGAGTAGGTAAAAAAAGGCCACTATAAGATCATAGTGATGCCTTTAGAAAGATGAAAAAGGAAGAGAATAAATGAGAAGTAATAAAGTTAAGAAATTGCTAACTTCAAGCAACAAATTTAAGAAAACTTTACTCTTTCCCAGTAGCCTACAACTAGACAAGTTACACAAAATGTTTAATGTTATTGAGACTATGTCTCCTGATAAGACAAAATTTATCTAAGTGTCAACCACCAAACCATTTCATTATTAGTTCTTGGAACATAGGACAGTTGCATAACAATATGTTCTAATTCTACAATTGTAGAACAGCTCTAAATCTAGAAGTCATAGTTATCAAGAAGCAAGAAGCACCTACCGATAATTTCAGAAGCAAATATGAAATTAGAAAGAAGTTAAACTATAAATGACTAATATGTTTCCCAAAACACTAAGAGATTAGTATCTGTTAAGATAGAGTTCAAAATCCTATATTTGTAAAGCAAATCGGAATAATAAATAGAATCGTAAGAAATCATTCTCTAGCAAACTTCCGAAAGTTTTAATGTTTTTTGTTTCAAAAGCCAATGACTCTTGTGGAATAGCTCTAATTCTAGAAGAGTCATAGTTATCAAGAAGCTTCTTGCTTCTGATAATTTCAGAAGCAAATATGAAATTAGAAAGAAGTTAAACTATAAATGACTAAAATATTTCCCAAAACACTGAGAGATTAATATCTGTTAAGCTATAGTTAAAAATCCTATAAAACAAATCGGAATGATAAATAGAATCGTAAGAAATTATTCTCTAGAAAACTTATGGAAGATTTGATTTTTTTGTTTCAAAAGCTAAATTAAAATTTTCTTAAACACATTTGGAAGCTTTAATAATATTTGTAAATTTGTATCTTTTGATTTAAAAGGTAAATCTAAAAAAAAAACTTTAGTTTAATAACATAATTATTTTATGTTCAAATAGCATTAATTTGAATATCTAATATTCAGGAAGAGACAAAAATTTTTTTCAAACAAATGCACTATAAGTTATTATATGAAATTTTGTATGTGCTTTAAAATATTAGGTTTTATCATATTGTATTTGCTTATTTATAAGCTTTTTAATAATATTATTTAAAAAAAAAGTTGGTTTAAAACCGAAAATCACAACATAACCTTATTGTTTGTAAACTTAAATTAAAAACTGAAGAAAAGAAAAAAAATTAACAAAAATATATATAAAATATTTAATATTCTTTATGTAACAAAATATTCAATTTATACAGGCATAATGTATAAATATAAAACAGTTAATATATGTAAATATATATTTTCTTCATAATAATATAGAAATAAAGTAATTTTCTTGCACAGTTAAAGGAAGAGATAGTAGTTTTAGTTTTCTTTCTTTTTTTTTAAGAATTAATTAATAATAAAAAGAAGAAAAAAATGTTAATTAGAAAAAATTTATAATTAAATAGAAATATCTTGTTTAAACTTCTAATTTTAATTTAGCTATTTTGCGAAATTTGCAAAACATTTCGTTTCATTCTTTCACACCAACATATTGAGCCGATTTGCCAGTTTTCTTAATCACCTCCAAAAGTTCTTCACCCGTTAGATTTGATGTAACCAAAACAGTTTTCTCATCCAAGTCAATACTTACTTTTTCCACTTTGTCTATAAATAGAAAATAATAAAAATTATTTATGATATTATAATACAAATAAAAAAATATATCATGATTAAATAATGTTATTTTAACATTTGTGTTGTTCAAAGAAAACAAAAAAAAAAAAAAAGTAAATGAACAAAAACCCAAGATAACAAACTATACAAACTATACGTGTTTTTAGTGCTGCTAAGAAAATTATAAAATTTTCAAAATGATAAAGTTTTGAATTGTCTAAAGGTACATGTGTGTTTCTTATCAGCTAGTAACTAGCTGCAACAGATATAGGTCAAAAAACTTTATAATACTTAATTTATTAAAAAAAAGAAAGAAAAACTATGTATTATTTGTTTACTTATTAATAGTTTAAAATTATATACATTTACACATAAATATTTTTAATTTATTTATTTGTT
This sequence comes from Chrysomya rufifacies, assembly GCA_014858695.1. NCBI lineage: Eukaryota > Metazoa > Arthropoda > Insecta > Diptera > Calliphoridae > Chrysomya > Chrysomya rufifacies. The sequence goes on along the minus strand of JACGTJ010016296.1, from coordinate 7,428 downwards.
ATAGTCATCTAAGTCTAGTATAATAGTTTAGACAGTTTAAATCGTAAACACACTTCCGTAGGTGTTTAATAAGAATTAGTTTCTTTTTTTCTATTTACTCTTTTCTAGTTCTTTAATATTCTACAGTGGCGCAAAATCACAACGTTTTTGTAAATAAATCTGAAACTTTCAAAAGTTTGGTTAGATTTAATTGGAAATTTCACATATACCTAGCAGATGATAAGTTTAGTATAACTTTTGAAAGATAACTTCACATACCCGGCATGGGCTGACCTATGGTAGACAAATTAAGCACCTTTGATAAAAAAGTCTTTGATTGCTAGTACAATTTTTATGTCTTTTCCGATTTCAAAGATTTTATCTTATATTCATGTTTTAAAATCCTGTATTTACACTGTACTTTTAGAAACCTTAAGGGGGTTCTTAACATTTTACGAACGGGAGATACGGCGCCTCAAATGACTAGTACAACTTTTGAAAGACAACTTTACATGCCCGGCATGGGCCGACCTATGGGAAACAAATTAGTGCACCTTTGACAAAAAGTCTTTGACTGCTACAATTTTTATTTCTTTTGCGATTTTAAATATCTTTTTATCTTATCATATTTTATTTACAATGAACCTAAACGGGTTCTTAACACGGGATATACGGTACCAAAAACCAACTTTATTTCACCGATTTCTCGGGAGCTACAGAAACATTAATATAGGTATAAGAATGCAAAGAAGAATGAGGATAACAATTGCAACAAGTTAGAACGCATTTTTTTATGCTGTGTCGTATCTTATATACCCTTCACCATAGTTGGAGTATTATCGTATTTCATGGCCACTATTTATTTCTTTTTTATACATAAGTTCTCCAAAAAGAATCTATCTTTTAAAACGGCTTCGTAAATTCAAAACAAAGATTTAAGAGCAGGTGATGTGTTTGTTTATTAGCTTAACAAAAACAAATTTTACTAAAAATTTAAGGTTTTTTCATTATAAATTTAACACATTTAAACTGATTTCAAATATAGCGAAAATTTAAATTAGAGAAAATTTTATGATATCTATCATTTTATAGAAAAAGTGTCTTACAAATATTATGATGACAAATCTCCCATTTCGTCCTGCGTTCAAGATGGCCTAATCCGGTAAAATGTTAACCTAAACTTCCTCTAAAGAAAAAAATCGTAGTGTGTGTGACATCAATTCACACGCACTAGATTCCTTTATTTGGAAAAATAAAGGGACACATTCTGATAATTCTAAACAACAATGAAGAAGCTGAACAGATAGTAAAGTTTTAAGGAAATTTGGTCAGATCCAATAAAGCCAATTCATATATCCTAATAAAAATATGGTCAACAAATTCTAAGTAAGTTAATAGGTTTCATAACCGTACAATGAGTAAAATAGGACGCTGGTGTTGGTTAGTTTGTCTATTTTGTGCCAATGTAGATTAAAATTCTTTGTCATTTGCCAAGAGAGAATTGGCCATTTTAACGTAATTAGGACCTTCATCTATTACATCATTTTGCCTTAGTGATCAATGTGACACCAAAATTAAACTCATTCTTGGTTAATATACACATTCTAATTTCGTTCCAAATAGCAAAATTTACTAGACCCAAAGCTGGATATGGTAATAACGGTTTTGTTAGCCCAGAAAGTGTATTTTAGCTATCTGTATGAGTGGACGTTAAATGACAAATTTGATATTGTCAACCAGGCTACTGGCGGAAAGTAAACATTTTAGAGCACAAGTCCTTTTTACTCGATCTTATCGTAACTGGTATCCTTGGTATAGCAAAGACTAGAAACTATCTAGCCCATAACAATTTTAACAAAAATAACCTAAATAAACTTATTTTTTATGTAGCACTATAAAACAACATGCCAGCTTATTAGCATATTACACTAATTATAAATAATCTTTGGAAAAATGTTCACTAGGTTGTTTAAAATAGTGTTATAACTATTATTCGATGTATAAAACATTGACGTGTCTATCTAAATAAATAAAAAAGAAAAATAATAAATCAACAACTTACCTCCTAATTTACCCAATACTCTTTCTACAGCACCAGAACAACCAGAGCAGGTCATTTCCACTTTAAATTCATGTACCTTTAATTAAATCATAAAAGAATATAATAAAATATTATTTAATTGAATAACTAACATATTTTTCTTTAGAATTTTTTGCACAAATTATATATTTTACAAATTAACTTACGGGCATTTTGCTAGATGCTTGACTTCTCGACGAACCAGAACTGGCTTGCAAATATAACTGCGGTAAGTTCAACACTTTGAGGCCTTTTACTTTTTTCCAGCGGATTTAACCAAAGTTTTTTTTTTCTTTCTTTTTTTTTATTTGTAGTTTTATCAATATGTGTTTTTGAGTTGCTTTTCTTTTGTTTGATAAACAAATTAATGTTTTGTTGTTGTGTGGAAAAGTTTATTTTGCTAAAATTTTGGCACTTTTATTAGTTAATAATACTTTTGAAATCTAGGTTCTAGTTGTATTTATATGTATTACTAAGCGAATGTGAATAGAAAGACACAAAATAAAATACAATTTTAATTGAGTGACTTTTAAAAGTAAAGTCAATTCTGTGTTTTTTGTGGAAAATAAGCGGTTTTTTAAATAGCATATTTTTATTAGAAATAAAATTTTTTGGTGTAATTCTTAATGAGATCGTTAAAATAAATAAAAATAAAGGAAGCAAATCAAAACTATTAGATCGTCAGTTTATGTTCAACACAATTAATTTTACTTCTTCCTGGAATTTCCCGTGAATTGAGCATTATTTTGAATAAATATGAATGAAGGGAATAAGTCAATATTAACTGTTATATCAAAAACGAATATATCTTCTGTTTATGTTAAAAAGAATTAATTATTTTGTCATGGAAATTTTACTATATTCCCAGGATATCTTTCTGAAATTCCCGAAAATTACTTTTCATACAAAATAGCATTTTTTTGATCGACATTTTTAGAGAAAATATTTGAAATATGACAAAAATGTATGGAAATATTGAAAACATTAAACACAATCTACTTCAGATTAGTTGATTTTAAAATTAGCATCAGTATGAACTCTATAAAAAAAATGGAATATTGAGATTTGAAAACAATTAAAATAGGCACTAATGCCAATATTAAACCGCTTTCAACAAAATTTTACTTATTAAATTTGTTGTTTTTAATTTATTTAAACGGATTTTCTAAAACCAATTATGTTGACATTACTTTAAAGATTGTTGCTCATTTCTTGTAGAGATGCCAGATTCTACAATGTTACCAACTGTAAAACAACTCTGTATTAAGATAAATTCATTCTTTTGACTAATGAAATAAAATTAGCGGTTATTGTTAAATTAAAAACAAACAAAAAAAAAAAAAAAGAAAATCTCATTTATATTAATTACGCATTATGGATTAAGAAGTTTAGGGAAATGAATTTATTATAAAATAATTTCACTATTACTTATTTTAGAAAGAAAATTACAATCTTTAATATAATATTTCTTACAAGAACTGACTTCACTACCCGTTTTGAGATTACAATGTGACCATGATCCTCTACTACTTTGAAAAGTTCAATTCTAGTTCAATTTTTGTTTTGTATTTACCTTGTTCAACCTATAATGTATTGACATAAACAAATTCAAAAAGAAATCGAATAATCTTAAAATATAATTTTAGTAACTGAAACAATTTTCTTTATATAAATTCTTTGTGACTTAAACTTCCAGCAAAAAATGGCAAGAGTTGGTATAGAAAATTTCGGCAGTGCCTTAAATCCTCTCACCAACAAATTGGTTGATATACAGCGTTTAACCTTAATCAATGAAAATAATATGAGAATCGGAATTTTGACACGAGGTGCTACAGTACAAAGTATTACATGCCCCGATAAACATGGCAAAATGAACGATATTTGCTTGGGTTTCGATAATATTCAAAGCTATATAAATTATAAAAATATTTATATGGGAGCCTGTATAGGTAGAGTAGCAAATCGTATAAATGAAGCGAAATTTACTGTAGATGCTCAGGAGTATTTACTAACGAAAAACTTTAAAGATAAACATCACAACAATGGTGGCTTTAATGGTTTTAATAATATGATTTGGGATTTCATTGAAGAGAAACCCAATGGTATTGTTTTGCAACATAAAAATCCCGATGGTTTGGAAGGTTATCCCGGACAATTAACTATTACAATAACATTTACTTTAGATAGTCAAAATACTTTTGGCATTTGCATAGAGGCACTATCAAATATGAAAACTCCAGTTAATCTGACAAATTATATATATTTAAATTTAGCTGGCCACAATTCCCGCAAAGAAGGTCTTTATGAACATAATATTATGCTTAAAAGTAATAAGATTGTGGAATATGATCTTGAACAAATACCAACTGGTTGTTTAATGCCTGTTCGTCATAGTCCTTATGATTTAAGAAAATATATAAATTTAGGTAAACGTTTAAAGAAATTCTTGAATCATACTATAAAAGGATTTGATCATAATTATTGTATAGATAATTGTGATGGTACAATGAAACCAGTGGCTAAAGTTATACATCCATGTACGGGAAGATTTGTAGAGGTGTCTACTAATCAGCCCACCGTTCAGTTAGTAACCTGTAATGATTGGCCGGATATTGAAAGTGCTGGAGCAGAACCAATAATTGGCAAAGGCAGAGCAATATATGCTCAATATGGAGCATTTTGTTTAGCGCCACAGGGATATCCCGATGCCTTAAATAATTTGAATTTCCCCAGTTTTATATTAGAGCCGAAAAAGAAATTTTGTTATAGAGTCTTATATCATTTTGGAGTTTGTGAATAAAAAAAGATAATTTGGAAATAAAAGAACTTACAAATTGCAAGAAGTGCCCGTTAAATAAATTTGTCTATATTAAATAACTTTAATATCAATATAAAACTTACATAAATAAAAATATTAATTAATAGTTTAAAAATAAGCATTTTTTAATTCCATAGTCCATTCTATTATGTGACTAAAGTCAAGACTGTACACTTCTGTATTCCCAATTATAGTCTGTGCTATTTTCCACACTATAGTCTGTTCTATAGTCTACACTATTGTCTCTTCTATAGTCCACACTATAGTCCAAACTATTGTCCGTTCTAAAGTCCAAACTATAGTGTTCAAACTATTTTCTGTTCTATAGCCCACACTATTATGTGACTAAAGTCAAGACAGTAGTATGTTCTGTAGTTCCGATTATAGTCTGTGTTATTATCCACACTATAGTCTGTTCCATAGTCCACACTATTAGCCAAACTATTGTGTCCAAACTATTGTCTGTTCTATAGTCCACACTATAGTTTGTTCTGGTGTGTTTAGATTATTGCTTGTTCCTTAGTCCTAAATATATTCATGGCTACAAAACATAATCTGTTCCATTATTTCATATATGCATATTTGATGTTTCTATATTAAATTTAAGGAACGTAAATCTTTAAAAGTTTTTTTTTCAGATTTAATTTAAACTCTTTATTTTATTTCTAATTCATTAACATTTAATTTCCAAATTTATACACAACATCATGATAATACTTCTCTCCGGGATTTAAGAAGATTGAAGGAAAATTAGTATGATTCATAGAGTCTGGATATTTTTGTGTTTCCAAACAAAAAGCACCATGTTTTACATAACGAGCGCCTCCTTTACCCTCCAAAGCGGCAGCACCATTTTCAACATCTGGCAAATTATTCGAAGTATAAAATTGAACACCTGGTTGATTAGTTAAAATCTCTAACCAACGACCACTTTCAGGATGTTCTACACGGGCAATACGTGTTGTTTTATTACCCTCCAAATTGAAACAATAACAATTATCATAACCGTTTATAGGTTTATCCTTAAACAAAGGCAAACGATCAGCCATTTTTGCGGGGGTTCTTAAATCGAAAACCGTATTAGCTACAGGTGCTAATTTTCCCGTGGGTATTTGTTCCAAATCAGTATCCACTATATTATCAGCATTTATCATAACAGTATGTTGCAATAGACCCTGTTTACCGGAATTATGACCAGCTAAATTGAAATAAGCATGATTTGTGACATTAACACAAGTAGTTTGATTAGTAGTGGCCTCAATTTGCATACGAAACTCATTTGAATCATTTAAAGTACATATTATACTACAGGTAACCTCACCGGGATAACCTTCATGACCATCGGGAGAAACGTGTTTAAAAACAACACCATCCGGTAAAGTTTTTTCAATATCCCAAATAACACTATCGAAACCAATGAAACCGCCATGTAATTGATATTTATCTTTAAAATTTTTGGTAACTTGTATCTCTTTGCCATTAAGTGTAAAACGTCCATTTGCCACACGATTTGCTACACGACCCATTGTGGCACCTATATATGCCGGCTGGGTGGCAATATAACCCTCAACATTGTCAAAACTTAAAGATAATTCATCAACTTGGCCATTTTTATCGGGTAAACGTACACTGGCAATGTTGACGCCTAATGTTAAAAGTTGTACAGACATTTGATTGTTATTTGAGAGTGTAACACGTCGTACTTTGGTGGGTTTCTTGGTCATGGGATCTACAATAGTTCCAAAATCTTCTTCTTTCACAACAACCATGATGATAACTAGAAATTTAAAGTAAGAAATAATAATAAAAAATTTGGTTAGTGAAAGAAATTAATTTTGTAAAATATATACAAACTACATTGTTCATATTATAGTGTAGTCTATTAAACAGAATATTGTCAAGATGATAAGTTCAGTTTTTCGTTTGAATAATTATTCGAAATTAAAATAAATGAAAAACGTTAATAATCAAATTTTTATTATTTGTTGAACGAAAAATATGGCATCTTTATGAAACATGTATATCCTGTGGAATGTTATTGATAATTCCATAATATTTGTAAAGCTTGCAATTTTTTTAAACAATATAACACACAATTAATATAAATTTGTAAATTTCCACTGTTTTTTATCTTTTTAATAAATTTTATTATTGCATAAATGTAGTCTATTTTTTTTGTTCGTTTCTTACTCACCTTAGAATAACTTTTATTAAGAACTTTTTCTAACAATGTGTTTTATTCAAATGCTTAATTGCAACTGAACAAGAAAAATCTCATAACGTTCCCTACAAAACAATAGGAAATAAAAGCAATTTTTAACATCTGTTGATTCAACAAGTATAATAAAAAACAAGTAAGAATGCTATATTCGGCTATGCCGAATCTTATATGCCCTTCACATAAGTTGCTTAAAACAAAAAAAAATCCTCTAAAAATAGCCTGTTCCATTTCCCGTTCCAGATGGTCGAATCCGGTTAGATGTTAATCCGAAAAATCCTCCAAAAATCAATAAAATTTTGAGTGAAACAATGAAGTCTCTATCTTTTATAA
>JACGTJ010016206.1:0-12877 GCA_014858695.1 Chrysomya rufifacies | reverse complement strand
TTCGATGACCAATGTATGATAGCTGATAAAGGATGGGGTGTTACCAATTACGATGACTATGTTACCCGTATAACAGATGACTATTTGCTCTACCGAAGTCCGATATTTGCATTTGATGTTATTACCTATCGATCCAATCATATAGATCAACAGGAAGGCAATAGCTCAACCACATCAACTTCTCTAATAAATCCTTCTGCCGATGGCAGACTAACGGAACTACAAAGACAATATCGTATATTATCGGCTGGAATAACTTTTCGTTATAATCAAACATTTCTGCAGGTTAAAAATGTTATTAAAACTATAATAGATTCTTACGATTCAACAGCATATTCATCAAATGTAGAAACAACAGAAGCGACTAATACAAGTACAACAACAGCACAAAAGAACCTAACACCTCAGGACCACGGCTCAACAATGGCTTCAGGGGAACAGGGTGAAACTGAAGAATGTAGAGCTCATTTAGCCGTAAAATCAAGAGCCCATTTAACCGAAGGTTCGCCTAAATTACATCCTCCTTTGGTAGAAGATTATGATTCTTTAATGCAGGGCGTTCCCTTGTGTAAATATAAAATTGAACTCAAGCGTATGCGTATTGAGGTATATGCTAAAACTGAACCGGAAACCTCTTTAAGAATACATAGAAAACTGCCTAGTTCTATTAAAAATTCTTTGCCCTATATGCTGCTTTACTTCGACAAAGTAGAAGGAACACTTTCTACTCCGTTAAATCCCGACAAGTTGGTACATACCACTTGCCAGTTACCCGATAAACCCCAAGAGTTATTAAACAATTGCTATGATAATTATGATTTACACATTAAAGATTTTTCCATGGGTCTGATATCACCTTCTACCGATATTCTTATACGTTTAGTAACCATACCTAAATTACAATTACACTATGGCACTTTATTACAACCACATTATTGGAAAAATGATGAAGTTCCTGTTAAAAAATTAGACCTACAATGCGATACCATTAAATTGGAATTTACCAAACGTGAATTAATGGCTGGTCTACAATTATTCACCGCCGCCTTGAGTTATGAGCCTCAAATTGTTATAAAAATGGTAGAAGTTTTAAATCATACTTTGGTAATGGCGGATTCTATGTCTCTAAATTCTGTTTTATCAAAACTAATGATAAAGCAACGTTATTATCATACGTTTGGTATATGGAATATAACTTTAGCTGCTTTACATTCAGATGTTGTTTTGGGCAGAAAGACTACACAATTACGCCGATTTAATGTTTTAAATACGCAAGCTAAAATACATAATAATCAAAATAAATGGTTGGAAATTCAGCTGCAATATCCAAATTTAAATAATGATGATCAAAAGGTCATGAACCAAGGAAAGATGTTGAAAACGGATGTTAAGGAACCCATAGAAATGTCTGTAGGTGTTTGGATGGAAAAGTTTCATTTGATTGCTGATAAAAATTTATTGGATTTTTTATCGTTTGTTACGAAAGAGGAGAGTAAATTGACTAGAGGTAAGTTTTAGTATAAGTTTGTGACTTTTTATTCAAATCCAAATAATTACTTTTACAAAATCTTTACAATATTTTGCAAAAAGATCTGACTGTAAAATTTCGTAGAAAAAAATATATTCTTTAATTATTTAATTTGTTTGGCCTTAAGAATTTTCTACAGATCCTGAAAATATATCAGCCCAGATTCAACAAAATCCCGTGCCAAACAGTCAGGTTACTACATCCGCCCCATCCACTTCCATCATCTATCAAGCCAACAATACAATGCCACAAATTTTTGGACGCAAGTCATCACGTAATTCAGGTTCTTTACGTAAAATATCACAACCCGAAGAAACTATACATTTTAGTTCAGAAAAGGATGAACGTATAGAATTCACCGTTACCGATCCCATCGTAATCGATATACCCGATGAGACACCCATCGAAAGTGATGAAGATAAAATTAAAAAGTATTTTAAAATATTCAATACAATAATAATCTATGTAGATATAGCACAAAGTAAATTGGATATAACAAATAAAAGTTTAAACAACGAAACCGATAATGAAATGAAAAAAGTTTTCACCAGACTTAAATTACCTAAAATATTATTGAAATCTACATTTGCTGAATATATAACACGTTCTAGTTTACGTTTGAAAATAAATCCACCTTTAAACAATAAAACCAACTTTAACTGGATCATACAATTACAAGATATGTATGTGAATACTATAGAAGGTGATCATGTAATGCCGGTTTTGAAACCTTGGCAAACTACTTTAACTGTGGCCACTACCAAACGTAAACAGGCCATAACAATTAATACAGATCTTGATTATAACTTTAAATCACAATCACGCACAAATTCCCCAAAAATGAAAACTAAAACTAAAAATCCAGCAGAACGTCCAGCAAAATTAGCAGATAAATCATCAGTTTCTTCAAATTCTTTAAAGGAAATTTTCTCGGGTAGTGATTGTTCTCTGCCACCTTCTCCTAAACCTAGTTTACGTTCGAAACCTACGGCCGATAGTGCAGCGGCAAATGAAAAGTTTGAGGAAATTATTTGTTTAAATTTACATTTAGATTCTTCTTCCATACATTTGTTTGGTAATAATGTCAAGGTATTACAGTTACATTTGATACATTTAATGAGCGTTGTGGAGATGTCTCAGAAAATTTCAGCTGCAACTAGTGGAGTAGTAGTTTCAAGTAAACGCAAAGGCGTTGATAAGAAATCCCATAGTCCTCTAATGATTTTAACTTCTTCTGAAGAGAATCAACATATTAAGGAGTTTATGGATTTGGATACTAATTCAGATATATCAGCTTTGCCTGTTAATGAGAGTAAGTTGCTAATTATTATTTTATTTAAGTATTTGTTTTCAATTATCTATCTATTGCCAGAAAAATCCCTACTCAACAAAATTTCACTTTTTTGTCAATGGACCATTGCCAAAGTGGTGGTTGAAGTTGAAAGTTCTCCCGAACACTCTCAGAGAAGTAAACTTATATTTGAATTTGAAGATTTTCTTTCAACCGTAGACCAAGGACAGGATTTTACCAAATACACCAGTAAAATAGGAAATTTTAACCTAAGTTATTATCAAAAATCTGACAAATATGATTGGTTACAACAAGAATATCTACGCATGCGCATGATAGCCGAAACTAACGAACATCCGTTCCTCAATATCGTACTAACCAAGGTCAGTCTCAAAGATTTCTATAAACGTATTGGTGTCAAACGTAAAGGAGAAGTGGGTCGTACTATCAGTGAGGTATTAATAGTAATGCAAGCTATGGAAATTATAGTAGATTTAGATCGTGTACAAGAATTTATGGAACCTTTATGTGGTCTACTAGAGAAAAATACTAAAAATTTGGAGAGCAATCAAGCTAGTTATAATAACATTGTTATTGCCTCTGAATTGCCTTTAGTACATTTTGAAAGTAAAGGTATTACTTGTTATTTTCCTTTGGATAATCCTAAAAAACAGTGTACCGTATTGATATGTAAAATAGATAGCATAAATGTTACACCTAATTTACAAAATCCTTTACAACGTAAACCTCTAAGGCCGGATGTTTATGGCAAAGCCGCTAGTATGGGTATTTTGACAATACCTGGTTCTATAGTCGAAGATCGCCAATATGAGCTGACTTTAAAGAAATTATCAGCTGCTTCGGGTAATTGGTTGGAAATTTTAACTCATATGCGTAATAAAGCACAAAATGTTCATACAAATCCTGCCGTAGAATGGAATAATCCTGAACGTAAACAGTCTTTGAAATTGAATGAGATTTTTAAGAATTTTACTTTGATAGCAACTTATGCTCCAAATATTGTTTATAATAATATTTTGATTTGTGGCCAAGCTATAGAATTTAATTGTGCCACCGATTTTATGGCCAGTATTAATACCGATCAATTGAATATGTTTAGTTGTCATTTGAGACGATTACAAAAGATATCAGAGTACGTAATACAAGTTTTATTAAATGAAATAAAAAGTTTAACATATTATATTATTTTTTACAGAACTCTTAATCATATGTGTAAACTTAAATCTTCTTCCATTCCCGGAAATGCCAAATCTCAATCAGAAAGTTCTATATACTACAGCCCCGAGAATTCCCAAACTTCATTTGCTCCTAGAACCATAAAATCTCTTAATCATTTGGCAAAAACTGCTATAATGCACACTGAAATACGACGTTTTGGACGTTTAAGTTCTCAAACTCAATTTGAATCAATCGATGAAGATTCCGAACCACCACCAGCAAAAACAGATTCGGGTGTACTATCGCAATCTTCCAAACATTCAATAACAACAAATCATCTTCTTTACTCGGCGAAAAGTAATTCTACTGCTACCATTTTGGAAAAATTAACTGAATGTCCTCAAAATCTACAAACACCAACAAGATCTCTACCCAAAACTGTGTCCTTTGTGGCTGGGGTATTTCTATTTAAATTATTTTATTCAAAATGTAATGAAATTGAACCTCATATAGATTTTGAAGGCTTGGAAATGGAAAAACCTTTATTGTCTTTTACTATATCACAACCTAGCTTTATGATAGCTCAAAATATTTATGATTCTGTGGTAAATTTTAGCATATTTAATTTGAGTATATGTCTACCTAACATGGATAGAGCTCCCCTCAAAATGGTCTCCAATTTATTTCCGGAAAATATAGTAGAAACCATGCCAGGAGATTTGACTTCGACGGGTATACCACCTTCTCTATTTGTCTATAAATCTCAGCTTACTAAATTAAAATTAAGAGAAATTGATATTGAATTAGCTAAACCCTTGGTAATTACCATAAGTGAGAGAAATATAGCGGAGACTTGTAAGAATTTAATGATTATTTATAATTCATTGCGAACTAATACCTGCAACAACCTGCCCTTCGAAGCTGCTGTACAACGTAAATCTAAAATTATGCTAATGAAAAGTAATACTTTAAATGCTGATCGTTTAAATTTTAAATGCCACAATATAGCACTTAAATTAACAAACCATCAGGAATATGAATGTAAATTGGTTTTAAGTGATTTAAAATTAAATCTTAAATATCTTACAAGACCAGAAAAATGTTCAGCCAAATATTCTTTGGGTGCTGTTTATCTAAGAACGAGTAAAAAGGTTTTCGTACATCCCGTAGCTCTAAAAGGTTCAATGGATTTTGTTAGTGAACCTTGGAATCGTTTGCCACTTATTAATGCTATTGTTAAGTTTAATGTTATACAAATTGATTTGAGTATTTATGTTATTTTGCAATTGCGTCAAGCTTTACATGATTTTCAAACAATACTCAGTTATGTTAGAGAGGAATTGATAAGGTTTCAACGTTTACATTTGCAAAGTAATAATGATCAACATAAAGGTCATAACAGTAAGAGATTGATGGTATTAAAATGTCCTCGTGTAAGTTCTTTTATACAAAATAATAAAAGTTTTAAGAGAGAAGAATTTTATCAAGATGATTTAAGGTAAGTTAAGCGTAAATTCAAAGAAAAATTCTTAAAATATAATGTTAAATAATTTTAGGGCGGGAGCTTTTCAATTTGTGGAACTTATGACAGATAGTGTTTTACCTTTGCCCTATCAAATACAAATAATTAAAAAAGATTATGGTATAATATGTTGGCGTTATCCTCAGCCCAGGAAAATGTGTAAAATTCATATATATCCAGTACCAATGGCAGTAAGTTATTCATAAATTAGCATTTAGTTATACATTTATATAAATTTTCTAATTTTCAGGTTGAAAATCCCATACACATTAAATGCCGGATGGAATATTTTAGTGAGGTACATGAATGTTTCCTACACTATTGCGATTTTTGGCTTTCCGAAACGAATTCTAAAGATATAAAACTACCAGAACGTGAAATTTGTGCTACAATCTGGCGTGTTGTTATTCTACAATCTTTAGTCTCAGTAAATGGTGAATGTTTTGATACTAGCGAAGAAGATGAAGAACTACATTCTATAGCCAGCCTGAATATAGACGAAGTATTGGGTAAAGGGCGCCAAGATGCAGATTTTATGTTACATCCCAAGTTATTAGTAGGATGTATGCGTGTTGATTCCACATTCCAATCAAATAGTGTGCCAAAATTGCAACTTTTACTCAGTTGTAATTTACTGAAAGTCAAACTACTCAATCAACCAGATGAAAATGCTGATCTGCCACCTCTGCTTAAGAAATTTCATTTAGCCAAAACCACTTCTATATCGCAAGCCTTTTTGGTGTTTATTTTACAAAACATAAAATTTCATTCCACTTTTTATAGTCAAGATAAATTTAATCTTAATTTGTCATTAAATTTACATATAAATTGTTTAGATTATGGTTTTCTTAATATGATACCGCTAATGGAAGAGAGCTCTATACAAAGCTATGCAGAAATAGATCAAAAGAACAAATCCATTAATGCTAATTTAGTATTTGATCGTTTGCAATTTAATACAGGACCCGCCATAATACATACTCTGTTGTCTTCGAAAAATCATTGGTCTGAATGTTTGGATTTAGATGAACGTCGTGTACGTCATGCATTAATACCTAAATGTATTGTGGTTAATCGTGCCATGACCTCCTTGGCCTTTGGTCAAACTGGTACCCATGAACGTATTCCTTTAAATCCTAAAGAATGCTACTTATACTCATTTCGCAGTGATTATCATAATCAAGAGTTAACTTTTTATATGTCTGATGAAGAAACTAATACTGTGGATACTTCTTTGTCCCTACATATTCCTTTTAAATTTGAACAACAACATATGGAACAATATTTACGTATTGGTCATAAAGTTATTACCATTAAATTACGTAAACTATCTAGTTCACAAATATTTTTATTGATCAAAGGACAGATTGAATTAATTTCAATGGTTTCACATAATTTACGTTTGGAATTTCGTCAGGAAATTAAGAGTGAGGAAGTGGCTCACAAGTCATTGGAGTATATAATTGAGAAACAAGGACGTAATTCCTTTTATCATTGTGTAGAGCAGAATTCAAATATAACAATGAGGTAAGAGAGTTTGAAAGAAGGAACTTAAGTGTTTATTTAGAGAGTAGATGATTTATGGTATATTCATTTATTTTTAGATTAAAATTGGCGGATAATAATATAAGGGCCAGGACAGGAGATATACCTTTGAGGACTAATAAGAAACTGCCTTGGCTGGTTAAAGGTATTAAAAGAAATTTAAACAACATTTTTAGTAAAAGAAAACTTCCTACGGAAAAGAAATTTGAAAAGGAAATTTTGTGAATAAAAAGTCTCATAAAAAAGATTTTTATAAAAAGATTTTTTTTGAAAATTTCCCTTAAAAAGATAAAATGGAAATTTTTAAAGAAATTCCGTAAAAATGAAATTTTATGAAAATTTTGTGAAAATTTCCCATAACAAGGAAATTTTGTGAAAATTTCCTATAACATTGAAATTTTTTATAACAAGGATATTTTGTGAAAATTTCCTATAAAAAGGAAATTTTGTGAAAATTTCCTATAACAAGAAAATTTTGTGAAAATTTCCTATAACAAGGAAATTTTGTGAAAATTTCCTATAACAAGGAAATTTTGTGAAAATTTCCTATAACAAGGAAATTTTATGAAAATTTCCTATAACAAGGAAATTTTATGAAAAAATATTTACCTAAAATATATCTTAATTTTCTCCTTAGTTCCCATCAACAGTGATGAATTTATTAGTTTCTGGATAAGAGTACTACGTGAAGATATAACAGATCTGGCCTGTGAAAATTTCCATCCTCAAAAGATACTCATTACTATTTGGCCTATATTCGAAATATCTTCAATGCTTAGTTGTCCAATTCAAGTCAGAGAAACTTCGGGAAAAGAAGCAGAAATACATTTACCAGGACAAGGAGCTAAGTATATACTAGATGTGCCAGCCACTCATCTAACTGAACATCAATTGGAATTTAAATACGACAATCCACTGGGAACGTGTTCAAACAAAAATTATACTCTCAAACTGAAATCTTTAGATTGGCAAAAATTCTTTTGGTATGATGAACAAAAGTGGACTATTGAAAATACTTTAAGTAACCTAGCCAAACCAGTGCCACGTAATTGGCCTTTAAATGATGAAGAAGAATTGAGAGTGAAAAGAATCTCAGAATCCAAAAATGAAATTGATGTTATTTACAATACTCGGGCAACAAGAGAATTTGCTTGTACCTTAAATTTAGAAGTAGCTCCTTGGGGTATGTTCATAAATGCTACGGGTTTGGAAGTTAGAATCAGAGAATTGGGAATGCAACCTCGAGATCTTACGGTGGAAGCTAATGGTTTGGAAATGTTATTTAATATATCACAAGGTTTCACTATAGACATACGTAACGGTTCAAGCTGGATACAATCTTTACCTATATATTTACAAAATGCCATAGTAACTCAGAGTAAACATTTCTATACCGTTAATGAGGGAGATTATACCGATATTGTTATATTAAAGTCCAATGAAGTTATTAAATTTCTTTTAACATTAAACATAGAAAATAATCGTAAAGTATTTAAGTTATATCCTAAATATGCTGTAGTTAATCATACTAAAAATCGTTTATGTATACTACCTTTTGCCATGGATCATAAGGAGAATATAACACGCAAAAGTGTAGCCCATTTAGATAGCAACGTGACCAAAACTACCTTAAAAGCTACACCCTATAAGCAAAACAGTATTGGCATATCATTAAGTCAATTCTATGATATTAATGCTCAAAGTTCACAACGTTCTGTGGATTCGGCTTTTATTTATTTTGTGGTTATTAAATATTGTGATAATACTGAAATTTCCATACCAATTCCATTGACATTACCCTTTAATCGCAAATGTTTTAGTATACAAAATGGCAAAGAATCATTACCTGTAATGGTCTCACTTATAGAACATGATCATGTTTATTATTTAACCATATTTAAGGACGTAGCACCAGCTCTTTTAATTAGCAATCAAACAGATTGCCCCTTTATAATTGCACAAACAAATGCTGGAGAAAATAGTAAAGTTTCATCTACGGTGGCAGAATATGAGGGTAAACATTTGGAATGGAATCATGTGATACCAAAGCAAAGTAAATCTTATTACACACCCCCTGAATGCTATAATCATTTCCCTGATGTGGAACCAACTTTGTGTAACATAACTCTGGCATTGTTTGATGGTAAGTTAAGGGTTTTTTAAAAGAAATATTAAAAAAAAAAATGAAAAGTTGTTTGTTAATTTATTGATTTGCTATTTTGTTTTAATATTATTAATTGCTGTAGATATGTGTACCAAGAAATCTATAAAATGGTCCAAACCCATACGTTTAGATAAAAGCTGGAAAAAGTTTTTGCATATTCCTGGTCATGGAGATGTTAAGGTTGTAATATGTGATAAACATCGAGTGATTAGACTTAATATATATTATATATCTCAGGTAAGATTCAAATTATATATTTTGTAAAACATTTTTTATTTTTTTAATTTAAAAAAATATCGTTTTTTTTAGAATTTCTTAAAAAAATTCTCTGTTTATGAAAATTTTTCAAAATTTCCTCTTTAAAGTAAATTTTTCAAAAAATTTGTTTAAATATTTGCTTCTTCAAAAATTCCTTTCTTTTTATAGAAAAATTTTTATTTATTTTTTTAATACAAAAAAATTTTTATAGAAAAATTTTCAAAAAAAAAAAATTTTATATAAGAATTTTTTAAAAATTTACTTTAGAAAAAATTTTCAAAAATTTTATTTTTATAGGAAATTTTCAAAAATTTCATTTTTTATAAAAATTTTCCTTCTAATAAAAGATATTCGAAAATTTCCTTTTATATAATTATTAAAAAAAAAAAAATAAAAATTTACTTTTTAAAGAAATTTTTCAAAAATATAGGAGATTTTTTATTAAATATTTTCTTTTCCTTCCAGCAAATGGAATTCTCCGTTAAAGATTTGCGTTCACGGCTTTCAACAACAGAACCCTCAAAAATGTCGGCCAATACATCTTTTCAAACTGTCGATACTTCATCATCTACTCAGTTACAAACAACGAAAATATTTCAAGAAACTTCATCACCAACCCCTTCATTAATATGCCAACATTTCCGCAATGAAGGTGATCAACTACGTCGAAATTTGAAAATACGATTCTTTGTTAAAGAAATAAATCTAAGTCTACATACTGACAATGCCGAACGTCAATATATAAAACGGGAAGTGGTATCCCTATATGTCGACGATCTTTTGATATCCTATGAAGACAACGAAAATAATGAACGTAACATGAATATTGTGATACCTAATTTACAAATAGATAATCAATTATTTTCTACGGGAAAATATGATTTTCCAGTTATATTGTGTGCCGAAGCTTTGTATGAAAAACTGGAATGTGTTCCCGAACCTTTTTATCTCGATACTTATTATAAAATTTTAAAGGAACGCAATATAATGATTGAAGTGAAATTACAACTATTTGATGATGAATTTAAGATAAATTCTATGAATTGTAAATTTAGTCCTGTAAGAGCTTATATAGAAGATGCTTATATAACGGATTTCTTAGATGCTTTGGTGGAATGTGAAGCATCCAATTGTGCTTATAAACCAAAATTGGAATATGAAAGAAAAATTTTGGAGGGAAATCAAATAAGTATACCCAGAGATGTAGAGGCCCAAGCTATTTATGCAGCAGAACCTTTACAGTTGAGATCTTTTAGCATTGAAGCTATGAGTGTTTTATTATCGGTTCATACTTCTGTGAGACTTTATATTGCTTTGGATCACTCGCCCCTATCGTTTTCTTCTTATGAACGTTCTCATTTGCTAACCATGCCCTTGAAGTTTGGTCAATCTTTGGGCATGCATTATTTGTCTGGAGCCATTTTCGGAGCTGGTTGGGTAGTGGGTTCTTTAGAGATTTTGGGCAGCCCTAGTGGTTTGGCACGTTCTGTTACTACTGGTTTAAAAGATTTTGTTTCACTTCCGGTCCAAGGTTTATTCCGAGGACCTTGGGGTTTTATAGTAGGCGTTACCCAAGGCTCAGCATCTTTGCTTAGAAATGTCACTGCTGGTACAGTGAATTCAGTAACAAAATTAGCTGCCTCAGTCGCAAGAAATTTAGATCGTTTAACTCTGGATGAAGAACACATAGAACGTACAGAAGCTTTGAGACGTTCTCGGCCACAGGGTTTTACAGAAGGATTTTCCCAAGGTATGACGGGTTTGGGTATAAGTATTTTAGGCGCAGTAGGAGGTTTGGCACATCATACCCTTGAAGCTAGATCTCCGGTGGAGGTATTTACCGGTTTGAGTAAAGGTTTAGTCGGAGCTTTTACAAAACCCATTAGTGGTGCTGCAGAATTATTGGCTCTAGCTGGTCAAGGAATGTTACAAACTGTAGGCTTTAATGCCATGCCAAAACAAAGATGTCCCACCACTTGTCGCAACTTGTCTATTGAACCTTCTGGCTATCGTATTTGGAAACTTTTGCCTGTGGAATTGTCCTCAGATCAAATATTATTTTATAACGAAATCACATTATCTGTTGAAGATCAATTGAAACGTGGCTATGTTTTCTTAACATCAGCAGTCTTTGCCATTACTGAGGCTGAATGGGATAAATTACAGTTTGTTTTGCCCGTGGATAAAGTGGAAATAACAGCAGATAATCAGGATAAAACTTTGTATTATGTACATTTAAAACAGGAAAGAGAGGACATAGAAGAGGTGAGTAGCTAAAAAACAAATGTTCTTTAAAAAATTTTAAAATCTCTGCAAAAAACTTAAGTTCTTAACAGTTTTTTTAGATCTCCTAGCTTAAACATATTATTCTTTTTATTCATATATTTCCAGGATTTCAGTTATACCAATGAACGTATTATGAATTTCTTGCATACCTCCTCCGTTAAAATGACTTCCGACTCTCTTTATGATCTGTTACAAACCGGTGGTTCACTAACATCCGGCACCTATAGGCGTCGACAGACCTTAGATTGGTCCTTTTATATAAGTGAACATTTAGGTGAACATATAATGCGTTATTTCAAAATATTAAATTCAAAAATTAAGTAAGTTTTTAAGTTTATTTTAGTATACTTACCCTCCCCTTAACTTTCCAAAGATTTAAAATTACAATTCCTTTAAATTGTCTAGTAGTATTTATTTATTTTTCCCTTTAACTTTTTTACAACATTTTGGTATTATATTGCAATAACTACATTAAAATAAAATTAAGCAAATTCATATAAAAAGACTGTATTTAACATAATTATAAAAATCAGTATCATATTAAATGTATAGTAATTTATACAAATGTATGTTTACTTAAATTTCAAATAATCTTTTTGTGTTAGCTAGCAATTAAAAGAGTATAATTTTTTTATAAACATATAATAATCATTTATTTTTGTTTCTTTTCTTTTTTATTTCTTTCTTTTTTCTTAAATCTTAAACAGTTATTAAATTTTGTTCTCAATAGAATTTGAACATATTAACAAATATTCAAGTATCCTTAAAATGTTTCATTTTAAAGGTAAGAATTAAATTTAAAGAAATATAAAAAAGATATAATTAATTAAACTAGAAAAAGAAAACCTGTATAATTTTCAAAAAAGTTTGAGCAAACACAAAATCTGGTTTAATTAATGTTTAATTTTATGTATATAGCTTTGTAAATAAAATTTTCATTTATTTAAATTTTGTTTACAGTATTTATTGTTAAAATCAAGAATCCGTATTCAAGATTCCAAATAATAGGTGATATTAATAATCGGGTAAGTCAAAATTTAATATTGATTTAATTAAAAGATTTTGAATCTGATTTATCAAAAAAAAAAAAAAAAAACAATTTGG
>JACGTJ010016200.1:0-11500 GCA_014858695.1 Chrysomya rufifacies | reverse complement strand
AACTAGAACTGAACTAGAACTGAACTAGAACTGAACTAGAAATGAACAGATCTAGTCCGACTAGCAGGACACAAAACATTCATGTAGATTTTATGGTCATGGACAATACCCTCCATCATCACAACACTATTACTATCATAACAAAAAAAGAGGACTTACCATTGCATTTGGTGTAACAACATCACTTTTTTCGCAATTTCATATTTTCAAGTATTAGAATCGTGTTTAGAATATTTTAATTCATATTTTTTTATTAAATAATATAACAGACACAAAAAACATCATTTCAACATTCACTACTTTTTTGTATTTATTATTCTTGATTTTATTTTTATTTATTTTGTTTTGGTATTGTTATTTTCTCAATAAATGTGTTACACATGTTGGTGGGTAGATGCTGTTCCAAGACCTCCACTAGTAAGGAAACTGCGTGCGACAGTTGTTTTTTATACTCCCCGTTGGGAAGGAAATACAATGTTTTTGATTATTCTCCCTAATGCGATAATTGTAAAATTGTTTACATATGAAAAACTTACTCCGTATTAAGAATGTTGTTATGGTACAGTTACACCAGTGGCAATCGATGATGATTGTCTGTTGGTATTATTGGCGAGCTGACCAAAAATATTTATGTAGCAGTAGTGCATTTAGCTTGGCCAAATATTCCAAAGCACACTGGTTGCTAGTACTAAAATGAGGTCAACCTCCTGGTGAAACAATGAACCTGGTACTACAACCAGTTGTGTACCCGCCCGGTGGTTTATTAACTGAGTCAAATAATACAAGCATAATTTTTATTTCATTTCAAGCACAACAATTAACATTATTTGTAAATAAATTGACACTTTTTTATATTTCAATAAATTATTTAAGGTAAAAACTAAAAACATTTGTTTCTTTCACCAAAAAATTCTGGGAAAACAACAACAATAATTTTGTCACAATATTAACATAATAATCTCACAAACACTTTTCATTTTCATAACTATTTTTCTTTATTTTCATTTAATTTCTATTTATTTTATTATTTCAATTATTTTTAATACAGAGACGACGCACATCATCACTTTCTTGTGTAAATTTCTTATGTTTTTACTAAAAATTGAAAAATTTTAAGTGTTGATTAACATTTACTTAAAAAATAACATCTTTTTTAGCTATTCAAGCGTTTTTCGCCGCGTTTTCAATAACAATGATGACAGTTGGACAAACAGTCAATATATAATTGTTGAAAAGCGTCTATGTTGCCAACCATTGAAAGGATTTAGTACAACTTTAGTGTTGCCACAACCAACAAAATTTTGTAAACAAAATTTTTCATATAAATACAACAAAAGCATAAATCCAACAGTTCTAATTTTGTTTCTGTAGACCTGTAGTTCTAATTCAACTGTCGATCAGTTCTCGCTTAGTTTATATAATTCAGTTCATTTTAAAATATTTTTTTCTAAATCAAATTACTAAAACTTTTTTGTCAAATTGAAAAAATTTCTTCACTATGACTTAAATGTTAAAAAAGTAAATATAAATACAGAAATTTGAAAATGACTGTAAAAAGCAAACTTGGATTATTTTTAAAAATCGTACTTACTTCTAATTTAAAAATTGAAGATATTTTTAACTCTATAAAAAAATACTTTTGTATTTTTATATAAATATAAAATTTTTTGCTTGTGCCTATTTTTGTGATAGTAAACAAATATTTTATCCTTTTTTTCAAAATTTTATAAAACTGAATAAAATGTTTTAGTAAAATTGACTGACATTTTAACAATTGATTATGCGTAAAGAATTTCACTACTAATTTAATTTTATATATATACATATATTCTTATCTGTACGAACAACAACAAGGATATATTAAAAAATATATATATTTTTTTTTCAATATTCTAGTAAATTCCTGGATTTTCTATGTGGAATTATGCATTGCTGATCAACTGGCATTTTGCGGCGGCCAAAAATCGCCTATAAATATAAAGAGATTGATCAACACTTGAAAATGATATAAAAAGTAGTGAGTTGTGATGGTGAAGGAAATTAAACAAAATCTTTATTTGATACTGACAAAATTATGATGAAAAATAAATGCTTAAATAATTTTTAATTATAAAACTAAAAGTTTTACAACATTTATTTCGATTATAATAATTTTTATCAAGTATTTAGTTGAAGAAATTAAAAATTTTCGAGTGTAATTCTACAAAATTGTTACATTTTTTATTGAATTTCTTAAAAGCGGTGTAGATTGTGTTTAACTTAAAATAAAGTAAGTTTGTTAATATTACTTTATTAATTATTTTTTGTGCAGTGGAAACCAATAAACAGTTAGAAAAAATAACTAAAAGATCGCATCAGTATTGATACAGATACCCTGCGATGTAAATCAAATGTTTTCGTCATTACTTCAAGTTGAATGACGTTTCCTTATAGAACCCACTACAAGTTCAAAGAATGAATGGAGCCCAAACAACTGTTGGCAAAACAGTCACAAGAAAATATAATCTTAGGAAGAAGACTGAACATTTTTATGAGGATCATATGACGTTTCATCATATATGACTGTAGAAGATAAAAGAAAATCTAGATTAAAAATAATAAAATGGTAGAATATAATTAATCAATCTGATCTTGATGCGTAAGTGGTAACTGAAATTTGATCTTGATCAATTCATATTAATTTTATGTAATTTCCTGTGCTGGGATAAAAATGATACAAAAATTTAAATATTCTTAATAAAATTTCAATTATACACAAGCTAATTATTTTTGTTTTATTTATACAAATAATTTTAATTTCTTTATTTTTTTTCAACTTTAACTAATTATTCCATTAATATTTATTTTTTTAAGATAAAAGCAACAAACTTCAAGAATTAGTTAGACAAAGTGCTGGCGATCGCGTCTTACGAGGAAAAGGTCCCCAACAATATTATACAACACAAAATATTGAACAAGCTATTAAAAAACAACCTGGTAAACCAATTGTACATACTTCCAGCATTAAAGGTCCCACAAAAATAATTTTTGATGGTCATCATTTTTACTATAAATACAAAAGAGATGAGTATACCGTATTCCGTTGTTGCTATGAACTCAAAAACAAAAAGTGTCCTGCAAAAGTTGTTACATACAAAAATCTTGCTTATAATTTAGATGGCAAACATTCGCATAAATTGCCGGCCACAGATAAAAGTGTTATATCTGTACATTCCAAAACCGAAGGAAATATTGGTGTATCAGAAGTTCTATCATATACATCAGGAGTTGAGAATTCCATTGAGAATTGTTCGAATGTAAAAATTAAAGAAGAAAAAATTAATGATGATGAATTTATAGAAATAACTGATGAAGATACGAAAAAAGCAACATCTGTTGTTGTTGAAGATCCTGATGTATTCCGTGAAAAAATTAAGAAACGTTTACAGCAAAGATTATCGCGCAAGGTTAAAAAACTATTATAAATATAAGTTTCCAAATATTACGTTTACATTTTTGATGTAAAGATTTTGAAAAGGTAAATATCTTAAATCTTCAAGAAAATATATATAATAGAGATGGTTGAAGTTGGCTGAAGATAATTCTTATATTTTCAATAAAATTTTGAAGAGTTATATGTAAGTATAAGAAAGAAATTTTTAACCAAGTGTTTTTGAAATGACTGTACTTTTGTAAAAAAATAAAAATATTTAATAGCATTTTGTTTTTCATTGGTTTAATAATTTTTAATATTTTTCAAATAGAATTTCAAAATTAAAAATGTGTATGATTTATGTTAAAATTTCTTGAATAAAAAAGTAATTTGATTTCGACAAAGGCCTTAACGTTTTTTATAAGAGCAATGGTTCTTTAAAGGATTCCATGACTTGCAATGGGGTATGTAATGCTACTCCTAGGAGTCGCAAAGAACTTGTGCTGTACCAGTACTAAAATTATAATTAAACTAATGAAAGGTAAGTGATTGTATACATGTACTAAAAACCTTAAAAAGTACTTCCAGATTACGCTGAAGAACAGCTTAGCTAAATTAGGATTATCCATTCATTTTCAAATTCTTTGCTGCGAAATATAAATATGGTAGAATTATAACTACAAAGGCTATAAGATTATAGATGTAAAATCGTAAACAGATTGAAACCAAGGCTATAACCAAGTTTATGAAATCAATTGTTTCGGTATTCTTGATAAAAAAGATACAATTCTCGATATATTTATACAATGTCGAGTTATTTTTCTATTTAATAATAATTGATTCCAGCAACACTGTTTACTACTAATTTTTCCAACTGTGTGTATTTATTTCTTAAATAAAAAGTAGTGACGCGTGTGATTTTACTAATTTATTTCTTTTCTATTTTTTCCTATTTTATTTTAATAAAGAATTTATTTAAACCATTATTAAACATTTGTTTTATTTCTGAATATAATTTTTAACTTTAACAAAATACATACTATTTACTAATTACTTAAATATTTTGTTTTTCTATTTACTACCAACATATTTAGATGAAGCAGATTTGCAAGATTTATTGCGGGAGTCAACGCAATCGTCGTCAACAACTACAAGCCGTGTTGCTGTTAAACGGGGACGACCCCGTAAAGATACTTCAGGTCTTCCCAAAGCTCAAAAAATCATAGAAAAAATATTGGAAACCATTAACAATCATTCGGGTCAACCAATACTTTATGCTTCCACCACTAAGGGTACCATGAAATTAATATATGATGGACATCATTTTCGCTATTCATTCCGTAAGGGTAGCTATACTATATTCCAGTGTTGCTATAAAGAAGTAAAGGAAGAGTGCCCAGTAAGAGTGGTAACCGATCAAAAACTTGTTTATCCTTTGGATGGTGAACATATACATTTTGTACAAGCCACAGATAAAAGCGTTACATCGGTGAAATTTACACCTGGTGAAGAGGCAGAACCGGAATTTGTTAACATAACAGCAGAGGAAGTGGAGCAAGAGTTAGAAGAAAGTTTGCGCAGTGAACAAGATCATGTTACACTTAATGTTGATGATGTTATGCCTCGACCCATAACAATTAATGTTAAGGAGGAGAATGCTTCTACACAAATCAACTTGGAATTTACTGAAAATATAGCTACAGAGAAATCATCACAACCGTTAATGGATGATAAACCGAAAGAAACAATAGATGATGCCAACGAGTTTCGTGAGAAAATTAAAAAACGTTTACAAAGGGCTTTGTTAGGCAAAAAGAAACAGTAATTGAAAATTATAATAGCAAGTAATTTGGCTAGAGACATATTTAATGAATCATATTAGTATAGATTTATTTTTATAGTAACTACAATATTAGCAATAATGAATTATCAACTAAAGAGAATAATGTTTTAAAGTTATAACCAAAATTCCATAATATAATACATTACAACAAATGTATAATATATAGAGTTATTAGCTCTCTTCCAGTACTAATCTGATTTACTGGTTATAGTTAGAAATTATAAAAAAACCAGTACCAGTACTGGAACAGACATATTAAATGAAAACTATCAATGTGTGTTACTTCCTCACGTTAAATGCAACCGGCTCTTCTAAAGCCTTATACTTTTCTGCCAAAAAGTTGTCTTTATGTTACCCTCTGCTATTTTATAAGGGAAAAGACAGTTTTAAGACAACATTTTTAATAAAAAAAACGATATAACATTTCAAAACGCATGCAAAAGTTTTCATTTCAAAACAAGAAAGTGTCCTTTAAACCGTTTTTATGAAAATTCATTTTTATACATCTGCATTATTTTCGTCAGTGATTCCTTCGCATAGATAGATGAATTTCCCAAACGTAAGATAGGACCCGTTACATTTCAGTTGACGATATATAACATCATTATTTAGTTTGTAGATTTCGATTTTTATGGGGAGTTTACAAATTTCTTCAGAAAATCCATTTATTTTTTTAAAGAATTATTAAAAAAAATCGATATTTTAAAAACATTTCAATTAGCATGAAGACATAACATAAAATTTTTTATAAAAAATTTAAACTTTTTTGAAAATATTAAAATTAGAAATTTAATAAGTATTCAGAATTTTGTAAATCCATTATAACTTTTTTAAGAAAAATACAAAATTTTGTGTATTTTTTTTAGAAAGAAATTTTTATAAATTTTTAAAAATTTATAGCTATAAATTGGTGTAAATTTGAAATAAACCATAAAAATTTAATTTCTTTATGTTTATTTACCATTAAAATAAATATTTACTGAATTCAACCACATTTCGTTTAAACTAAAAAAAAAATAATTTTAAGTTTATTGTTAATAATTTTTGTATGCAGATTACTGTTTCTTTTACAACTTCTAGTTGGTGCCTTATTAATATGAAATTATAACTATTAAATTTTACCTATTTAAGCATTAAAGAAAAATAAATAATAATAGTTTTAAGAATTTTCCATACACACTTCAAAAACAATAAAAGGACAATAAATATTTACTCCATAACTATATTGAAAATTCGTCTTCATTTTTTAAAATAATCAAATATTCCTAACAATTTGTTAACAAATATTTATCTTCTCACTTGTGTTCTTTAATATTTTCCTTTTCTTTCTTTTTTTTACAGTCATGCAGCATGTCCGTAATTGTGGTCCCCAATTGTTTATCATCAGTCGCAAGGGGGGCACATTACTGGCTATTAATGATTTTATTTATAGATCAAATTTAAAACGTTTCGGTCCCATGGGCGATAAAGTTTACTGGGAATGTATACATAATCGTTCGAAAAAATGTCGTAGTCGTTTAAAAACAATTGGTGATGATTTGTATGTAACAAATGGTAAGAGTTTTGTAAAAAAAAATAAGAAAAATATGTTTATTTTATATATATTTTTTAGATATTCACAATCATTCCGGTGATGGTCAACGTATAGAGCTGGCTCGTAGGTCGGGTATGTTAATTTATAAAAAATTTAGTGCAATTGGCTTGTTGCCAAATAAACCATCATTTCAATGAGTATTATTACTTTTGTACATAAAATATTATTTACAAATATATATATTTCAGTTATTTTGTTAAAAAGAAAAATTGTTATACATTTAAAACTTTTCTTAATGTTTGTTGTTGATAATAGCGATATGAGCTATTGAATTACTTTAAAATCGGAATCTAATTTTACACTAGAAAAATCTAAATTTGAATTTCAACTACTTTTCTAGCAAAATTTGTATGGATGATCTAAAACTAAACATGTACTAACAAGAACTGAATATAAAATGAAGTAGACCTGAACCAGAACTATTTAATCAGAACAGAACTACAACTGGACTAAAATTACTAAATCAGAACAGAAATAGTACTGGACTAAAACTAGGCTTGTCTAACTAGAACTGAACTAACTTAAAATTAACTATAACTGAAGTAGAACTGAACCAAAACTGGAATAAAAGGAAACTGTTCAATAACTAATACTAACCTAAAAATAATTAAATCTAATGAGAACTAAAACAGAACTAGTTCTGAACTTGAACAATCTCAAATGTGTGTCGTGAAAGACCGCAAAATTAACTAGTTCTGAACTTTAACAATCTCAAATATGTGTCGTGAAAGACCGCAAAATTAATAACAATCTTTTCTAATGTGTAGACATATGCATCAATGGGTATCAGTAGTACAGAGAACAAAAATCAAGCAGAACAGGTTTTTCTAGCGTAATTGATAAATTCAATTTTGGTATTTGAGAAATGGCAGTAACAACGTTTAAGGATTACATGAGCTGGCATCTTGATATTGGTAAGAATCCGAGCATGATAGTTTTTGCTTTTTTAAGATTAGAAGAATTTCACCCTGGCGCAGGAGTCCTAATTATAACCACGAATATTAAATGAAAAGTCAGTAATTCATGGTATTCTTATAGCCACATATATGGTTACAATAAATGTTGCAACTGAATCTATGGTAACTCTACATGTTGATAGTAAATTAACCATTGGTATTTATTTTAAGAAATTCTGAATGGTAAGCAAATATATGTCTACACTTAAAATTATGCTATCATCGACAACAAGATTATTGACGAACCATGTGGAGTAAACTCCACTTTAGAGGTGTAGGTTATATTAAACCGTCTTTTAGATCTTTCTTTAGAAAAGTGTGAGAATACATTCTGGACAAATTCAATTACAAAAGTAGTGATTACGTGGAAATATCAAAGAAATAGAATCTATTGAAAACATTTTGTGCAATTTTTTAACTTACAAATACCTTAAACGTGATGGTTTGGGTGGCATTTGCTAAGTGGACTACTTGGGCGAAGTTAAGGATCACAGATTCTGTTATATGTTGGGTTTTGGAACTTTCTATGGGTAGATATGATTCATTATTTTAGCATCGTTATTTTCTAACCTAACCTTTAATCTTAAGTAACACATTTCACTTGTAAATTCAAAATAAATTAAGATTTAACTCTGTTTTAAATAATGAAATTAATTTGTATTAGAGTATACTTTACATTAAAATAAAATATGTGCTTCCACATGATTTATTAATAACTTAAAGTAAACTTTAACATAACTCCAAAAAACAACACTTTAATTTCTAGATATTTTTTGATGGAATTAGGGGCAATTCTGCAGTACTAATTAAAACATTAAATTACATTAAAACTCTTAATACAAATTTTATTAAATTATATTGCTTGAATGTATTTGATTTGATTATTTCAATACTTACATCCTAAGCGACATTGTTTTCCTAATGGGTATGGAATGGATGTGTTATTCTATAACGAATATCACCACCTATTTGTTTTGTACAAGCTCTAGCCTTACACAAATATTTCACATACATAGAACAACGCCAACTGGAAACATAAGCTGATTTGTTTTTCGGTTTAGTATCACAAACAAATGAATAATTTTCTATTAGTAAAATAGGACGAGATTTTTTCGATAAACCAAAATTGGCACACAATTGAAAATTCTCCGACAAAGTATCTGGTGAATGGCAATTAAAGGTTTTTTGTTCCACTTTACCTAAAAATAAAAACATACAAAATGATATTTAAAGGTTAATTGTAGATAAAAGAAAAATGTATAAAAAATTTTACAATATTATTGAAGAATTATCGTATGCTTGGAAAAATTGCTACAATTTATTTTTATTATTATTTTACAAAATATATTTATTAATAATTTTATTAATTACTGTACAAAAAAAAAAGAAAAATAAAACGAAACGAAATAAAAACACAAATACAAATTAAAAAGCTAAATATTTTTGATTGTTGTGTGGGTGTTAAAATCGTTTTTTAACTGGTATATAATATAAATATATACATATAATGTTACTTATTTATTAATCAAACTTTAAATGGCTGCCTTAATTTTATAACTACAAACTTGAGAAATGGCCAAGAAAAAATAAAAATTTGTACTCCATAAAATAAAAACAAATGAAAAAATATATAAAATTTAAAAAAATACATCATACTCTATCTAGCAAAATGTAAAAAAAATAATATGTAGTTATTTTTTAAAACTATTTTAAACATGATTACAAACATACATTCTTAATTCTTACAAAACAATTAAATGTAGTTTTATTATCAAATTAATATTTTGATTTGATTTTAATTGAAAATAAAAAAAAAACCTTAAAAATAATTTGTAAATTGTCATTAAATTTATAGTTAGAATAAATAAACCATATTGTTTTAAATATGTTGCGGAGATTGTTTAAATACTCCATTAGCTGGATTAATTGCATTTCCCATATTGTTATTATTCGCTGTACTAGAAGAGGAGGAGTCACTGCGTAAAAATGCTGGTATGGCAGGTATTATATTAGAATTTGCTACTGTTGTTGTTGTTACACTCGTTGTTGTAGTTTGTTCTGGAGCTTTAGTGTCTTTACTACTACCAGTACCAGCTGTTGAATATGATAACATTAAAGGTACTGGAGAATTTGTTAAGGTCATGGGAAAATTTCCGGGAAACTTTAAATCACTTTGTGTAAAACAACTTAAATTTTTGGCAGAACAATATAACTGACACGAGGGTAAAATTTCTTTATGACGTCTTTTTATATGACTCAAAAAGTTGCCGGTTGATTTAGTTGTTCCGGAAATGGTACCAAAACAAGTTGTACATGTAGCCTGTATACCTCCCGGTGTTTTAGGATGAGGTTGTATGTTGCTATAAAATTTACCATCCA
Source organism: Chrysomya rufifacies (assembly GCA_014858695.1). Lineage (NCBI taxonomy): Eukaryota > Metazoa > Arthropoda > Insecta > Diptera > Calliphoridae > Chrysomya > Chrysomya rufifacies. The sequence continues at coordinate 1,316 of JACGTJ010016200.1, read as the reverse complement.
ATATTTTGGGTAAATTTAAAGGACGACGGAACTCCTCCGCTGATGCAGCATTAGTATTGGCTTTAATCTTTAGTAAATCTGTAAACAAAACAAAAACAAACATGTATTAGTAAAATTTTTAATAAAAAGCCTAATAAAAAGTCTTAAATAAACATTAAGCATAAACAATTAACTTTAACATTTTTCATTTGTAATTATTTCGTTGTGTAGTTTATTTATACATACATTTATTTCAATTGTACATTTTTTTGGTTTTTCTTGTTTTGTTTTTTTTTTTTAATAAATTAATACTAAATTTTAGTTTTGTTTATTTAATTTTTATATTAACCTAATTATTAATCGCCCAATAAACCGACCATGGTACGCATTATACCAATTTTACTATCTTCTATACCAAAATCTGGTGTCATTTCTACTAAAGCATCGGTTTTCATTTCGGGTTCATGTGTATGCGGTGAACCGGCAACACGTATTGAAACATCATCATTTACTTTCGAAGTAACCACAGTTGCTCGACAACCATATTTAACATAACGTGAACAACGCCAAAATATATTTTTATGACTTTGACGATTTTCTACATAACGATAACCATTATAAATTAACATAACACGTCCCCTTTGCGTTGTTGAATACTGTATATAAGTTGTAGCATTTTTATCCTCAAATATATATTTGATATCTGTAAATAAAAATAAAGAAATAATAAATTAAAATTAGTGAAATGAAAAATGTTTAATAGAGTAGTAAATATACCTACAGTCAAATTAAATGTTTTTTTTTTAAATTATTTAAAACATAATGAAAATGTTAAGTAATAAGTAAGTATTTTGCCTTTAGTTTGTATATTTATAAACATGATATTTTAATATGCTTAGATAAACAATATTGTTTTCATACAGTATGAATTAAAAAAAAAAAAACTCTTAAAGAGTGTGTTTTTGAATTATTTTACAAAAGAAAAATTAACAAAAAACAAAAATCATAACATATTTTGAAGTTATTTTAAAAGCTGTTTAATGTTTCTCAATCTCAGCTATGTCGATGCAGTTCCTTTAGACATGTTGACAATTTTTTGTTCAATGAAACGTTTCACAACATTGCTGTCAATAGTTTCACCGCGTAATGTAAACACCTGGACAACGTGAGCTGAAAATGTACAAGAACAGAAAAATTTATAAATATTGAGTTTCTATAAAAATTTTGAATTTCTATAAAACTTTCGAATTTTAGTAAAAATTTCGAATTTTAGTAAAAATTTTGAATTTTAGTGAAAATTTCGAATTTTAGTGAAAATTTCGAATTTTAGTGAAAAT
>JACGTJ010016191.1:2595-16696 GCA_014858695.1 Chrysomya rufifacies | reverse complement strand
TTCTGTTCTAGTTCTGTTCTAGTTCTGTTCTATTGAAAATTTAGTAGCAATTTTCAATAGAATAAAGAAGGAAAAATGTTTAAAATTTTCTATAGAAATTACATTTTTTTAAATTTTTCTTAAAAAGAAAATTTTGTGAAAATTTCCTATAAAATAACAATGTTCTATAACAAAAAATTTTTTTTGTCAAATTTTACTTAAAATGAAAATTTTGTGCAAATTTTCTAAAAATTTAACATTTTGTAGAAATAGAAAATTTTCTAAGAAAATAAAATTTTTATATAAAACTGTTTGGTGAGTTTTGTGTATTTGACAACACCGTCACCTACCAACAATTTAATCCACTTTTAAAACATGTTGTAACTGTTGTAATTTCATATTTAGTTGTTGTCATTTTACAGTAACTACGACAACAACCAAATACCTTTAAACAACTACATGGGAATTTTAACACACTCTTACAAAAAAAAAAAAAAAAAAAACAATTTATGTTGTTAGATATGTACAAAAGTGTGTATGAATTTAGTTGGAAAAACTCTTTTGTTATTTTTACATATTTCAATGTTTTTCAAATGGGGATAGAAAAAAAATATTAAAGTGTTTTTATTGCTGTTTTCTGTGTTTTGCTTTTAAGAGAAATAGTTTTTCAACATTCATCTAAATGAATTTATTTTTATTTAGGATTCAAAAGAAAAAAAGGGATTCATTTTGCAAAAGATTAAAATGTTTGCTTTCTAATTTAAAATTATGGTTTACCATTGGTGTTCTTTACTCATTATTACTTGTATTTTTTTGTTTTTCTTTTAGCTATTTTTGCTTATATAGTTTACCACTTAGTGAGTGACGAAGAAAAATAAATAGAAAAGAAATCGAGCCATGAGTGGCAAGTTTTAGATGAGGCATGAAATAGCATAAAGAAAAATAAATGGAAAAAATGTTGTTAAATGCTAAGGGAAAAAAACTTAAATTCATGCATTTGTCATCATTAAAGTGACAAGCGTATTGTTTGTTTTTCTCATCTTTGAGCATTTGTTCTTTATATGGTTTTGTCTTTTTTGTTACTGGACCAAAATGTTAAAAGCAAATTATATTGAAAAGTTTAAGTTGTAACGAATTTCTTATGCCCTTGACAAATTTTGTGTGGTTAACAAGAGAAATTGACCTTTTTGTGGTGACAAATGAAGCAAGACAGTTTTTTTATTAAATATTTAAGTAAATTTTATAACATACAAAAACTAAAGGTGGAGATTAAGTGTTTTTTGTAATAAAATTATATTAAGTAAGGACTAATAAACTGGAATTAAGAAACTTAAACATAAATGTTAATTACAGGACACTAACTCTTTTATTAGCTATGAATAACATTAAACATAATTGCACTTTTGAATGTCATATTTTCAAAAAACTAAAGCAGCAGCAGCTATTATTACTTTCCAAAAGCAAAGACCTTTACTTTAAAAAAAAAAAAAAAACAAAAAACTTTATTGTTTTGCATTCAAAACCCATAGTTAGTGGTCGTTTCTGCTTAAACGTTTATTTATTTTGCCTTAAACTTAGTTTTTTTTTTTTTTTGTAATTTGAAATATTTAGTGTTCAAGTGCGTAGGAGTGGAAAAAAATATCCATGAAACTTGATGGAATATTAAACGTAAATAAGCAATTGCTGCTGTAAAATTATGTATACATCTCAATACCTAAGTATATATGTGTGTGTGTGAGTGTTTGATGATGTTATTGTCAGTTCATTATGAATGTCATTGTCAACAGTGAGTATATGAAAATGAAAATGTTAACAACAAATGCGCACACACAAACATACAACTTTAAACAGCAGCAAAATTATAATTGTCATCAGCAGCATCATCATTATCAACAACATCGAAAACAACAACTACACTAATGAGTATAATAACAAAAACTGCGGCAACTATATTTCCACATTATCAGCTTTAACTACTACTTACACAACTATACAAACATTTAGTCACACACACACACACACACACACACACACAAATTTACATGGACACAGTAGTGCCGTTTGGGTGTGCAAGGCATTCAAACGGATGTTCTTAAATACGAACATGTCCGCCATTCATAATGACAACGCAAATTATAACAACCTTTTACTTAAAATATATTCACGTTCATTCTCTTCTCCTCTTCTTTGCTTATTTTCTAGAAAACAGTGTGATCTGTGTCCAAGTAAAAAAGAAGTGTGCACATTTTTTTACAGAAGATTTTTACAAAAAAAATTTTTTTTTTTTTAAATTTTCATTTTCTCAAAATGTTTTTCTTTTTTTTTTTTTTTNNTTTTTTTTTTTTTTTTTTTTTTTTGAAAATTTTTCCAAAACTTTAATTTTTTCAAAGTATTCTGAAAATTATATTTTCATACAAATGTTTTTGAAAAATTCCCTTCATTAATAAAAATTACCTTTTATAGAAAAATGACCTAAAATTTCTATTTATAAAAAAAAATTTTACAAAAATTTACTTTTCAAAGAGAAAATTTGTCTTTTTAGGAAATTTACTAAAAATGTTATTTTTTCAAAAAAGATTTTTTTTATACAAATTTTCCATAAAATTAAATTTAATTTATTGTAGAAAAAAGAAATTTAACTTTTTACAGAAAATTTTTAAATTTCTTTTGTAGAAATTTTTTTGAATTAATAGAAAATTTTTGAAAATTTCCCTTTTATGGATTTCTTTTAATTTCCCTTTTGTAGAAAATTTTATGAATTTTAGAAAATTTCCTTTTTGTAGAAAATATTCTTAAAATTTGTGAAAATTTCTCTTTTATAGAAAATTTACTGAAAAATTCTTATGAAATTTGGGTCATCTGAAAATGTCTTTTGTTATAGAAAATCTTAGGATTTTCCTCTTCTGTCTATAGCTAATTTTCTGAAATTATCCATTATATAGAAAATGTTCATTTCATTGAAAATTGCCTGAAATTTTCCTTTTTAAAGAAAAATTCATTTTTTTAGAAAATTTCTTTTATACGTAATGTTTTTGAAAGTTTCCTTTTTATAGAAAATCTTCTGTTTATAGAAAATTCGAAGAAAGTTTTTCATTTTTTAGAAAATTTATTGAATTTATAAAGAAAAATTTAAATTCTTTTCTAATTTAATTCACTGTGCATAACTTACACACTTTAAACGTTCACGAAAGGGCTTTTCTGACTCCTTCCTTTTTTCATCTTTATTTACATTCTAGGCTTTTAATGGTCAATAGTGATGGGTTTGTTTTTTACGTCTGTCTGCCTTTCTGACTAACAGTCGGTGTAAGTTGAAAACTTGGTTTTTTTGTTTTTGCCTGAGTAAACGTGTGTGCGTGCATCTAATTGAAATTTATAAATTACTGACATTCGTTATAGGAAACATGTGTCAAATCCTCGATGTAACCAGCAAAAAGGACAGAGAGAAAAAATTTTGCATAAAAAAGTGTCAACAATTTGACGTTTTTTTTTTTTACTTATATTTATTTTTTGCATAACTAAATGGCATGCTAAAATTAAAGGATGCTAAGTATTTTCATATTGTTTGAGTGAAAAAATAAAATGTGAATTAATGTAAAAATAAAACTTATATAATTCATCCTACGCTACAAAAGGGCAGCATATTATTATATAAACTATATCAGCGATTCAAGTGAAGTACATAACTTGACATATAACATAAATGTTACATAGTCCAATTTTTCATTCCGGGAGAACATTTGGATAGGGGCTAGGCGAGTTTATGAATCGATTAGAATAAATTATGCAACATAAGTGTGCAACATATCCGGGGCGACATAATAGACCATTCATGACAACTTTCAGTGGGCTTCATCCTGTGTCAAATTTAAAGACGATAGCTTTAAAACTGCAATCTGTACTTTGTGAAATGGCTAACATGGTTAGCCAACCAACCAGTTAGATACTTCAAATCAACTCTGAAAGTGATTCGAAGTCGAACAGTTTATTTAAAAGTGAATATTTGACTATTTTTTCTTCATGTTTCATACATACGCACAAACGCATTATACTACTTATGATTATGTGGGTATAATGAAGTAATTTATATTGACTTTAATGTCATTTTTACCCAGTAAACACAGAGTTAATGGCTTTTATACTTTGGTATTAAGACAATTTCTCAAACTTACTTCAAACTTTTAAAAATTTTGTGTGAAAAATAATTGAAATAAAATTTCATCTCAATTTGATATCAAATGTTAATCCAATCAAGGTGTTTGCTGGGTTAGGTATACAATAGTTGACCAAAGTAAAATAATTGATGTGAAACTGATTGTGTAGTTTATGGGGGCGGATATTTAACATTTACTTGTTTTATTTAATTTATAGTTTTTATTATGTTAATTAATAGAGTGATGATAAGTATTTAAAAAAATAAAGTTAAAATAAAAAAGCTGTTTGTTGAAATATTTCAATAAAATTAAAGACAAACATTGTTTTCCCAAAATATACTTGTATACAGAATACTGTTAGCTCTTAAAATTTGAAAAAAAAAAAATAAAAAATATCGTGAAATATTTGTTTTTTACTTTAACTAGTTTCCGTAAATTCTTATTCCATTAAACAGGACATTATCAACTTTTTAATTATAAAACACATGTCCTGTATTATTTTATCTAGATTTTCCATTTGACAACTTTTTATGATTTCACGTACAGAGCGTATTTGTCAGGATAAGTATCTTTTCATTCATTTGTAGGTGTTAAATTGACTTTCTTTTCTTTATTTAGTTAGCTAAATGAAAATGTTTGCAAAATGGTATCACATGTTATATTTTTCTATTAAATTTTTTGTTTTTTTTTATCAAACTTCCGATAGGTTTTAGACGTGAATGTTTGTTTGCCTGTTTTCCAACAATATGAGATGTGAGTGTACTTTTTTTTTTGTAATATTTCCGTTAAAAATGAAATTTAGGAAATAGCATATATGCACAAGAATCACAAAATGTTGTTTTCTCTTTCCCCAAGAAATTATAAAAGAAAGGGAAAAAGTGTACGGAAGTGAGTATGAGACATATTTTGCTTGTATGTGTTGTAAGAGGGTTGAAAAATTTGTACTGATTTTAAGGTGTTAATAAAGAAAAAATGTATATGTTGGAGGTTTGTATAAATTCATGTTTAGTAGTATTGTCTTAAGTTAAGATTGAAGTTTCCTTATCATTATAAACTAGTTGATTTTTATACGTCTGTCCTTCCCATTTTAGTTAGAAGTGGAAATGGAAGATTATTTTGAATTTATCCAAATGCCTTAGAACAAGTAATTGTTAAAAATCATAAATAATATAAAATAAGTAAAAAAAAAAAATCAAAGATTAGACTAAGTCGTATATAAAACGTGGTCGCATCTTTAATCCTCACTGGCAACGGGTTTTATGTAGCAAAGAAAAAAGTGGGCGAAATGAAGTCAAAATTAACCATCACTTTTCATTTATACAAAATCGAACATATTTCCGGAAATGTTGTGTAGCCGTAAGGAACAAATTTCATATATTTTTAAATATCCAGGTATAGGAGATTGATGAAAAACTTGTTTAACATTCCTTATAATTCCATTCGACCACTTTATATACCATACAAACTTTAAATAAGAGAAATGTTTATATATTTTATTACACAGACAGACAGATGTGGATAGGTGGATCGACAGAAATAAAAAAATCGCTTTTTTAATGATTTCTAATCAATCCTAGTTTAAGTCCTGCCAAATTTAGAATGAAAACAATTCTATTTGAAGCAGTTCTGGTTAATTATTTATAAAAGGAATCAAAACCGTTAATGATATATCAAAGTTAAAAATATTGGTTGAAAGTAATATTCAACTCCTCCCGAAAAAAACACATTCAATTGATTTGTAATACAAAATGCTATTATTTAAGTCAAAGTTTAAGAAAAGATCAAAGTTTGACCATACAAATGGAAAGTATTGATGTCAATGTGTTATACCTAGACGAAGTTGTAGGATAACGAATTGCTTCGTTATCCTAATCTAATGTGATTAATTTTCGACCGCTGACTAGACAATTTTGAATTTATGCTTTATATATCCTATGCATCTGTCTGCCCGTTTGTCTACGATTTCATTTTATTTATTTCATCTTCAATTTCGTAACACATTTCTGTATATTTCAGAGATTTTTAGCTTAAAATTAATCGATTCAATGTACAGATTGGTATATTGTTTTAAAATAATTAATGCATACCCTTAATATCAATATGATTGGTATCACGGTGAGCAAGTAGTTTCTATTATTATACATTGACACGTATATAACTATAAGAATTTGTTTTGTGACCAGCCATTAAAAGTGCTAAATTCTTTTATCATTGTTTTTTTTTTTTTTTTTTTTGAAGCAAAAAGTTTTGTTTAACAATTTACATTACTTTTCTACATCTTTGTATAAATTTAATGAGCTGCCAAATGAAATTAAGTCGGCTGATAATAATTCTACTAGATATACTAGCCTAACAACTTCATATAACAACAGAAACAAGAAATAACTTTTTTTAAATAAAAGTGGCAGCATTGGCTGCCAGCTGAGATTCAAAGAAAAAAAACTAACAGCTACAAGCCATTGACATTCAAAAGGCAACTAAACATTCGACCAACTGTTTAGTTAGCCAACTAAAGTAAAATTACAATAAACATTAACATTATCTGTGTACAACAAAAATGTAACAACTGACAAATACAAATGCTTGCAGCTAACTTTCTTTCCTTTCCTTTTTTTTGTTATCATGTGTATAAATCTTTTTTTTTAGCTTCTTTATATTTATTTTCTAACAAAAGTACCAACTTATTTATATATTTTTTTTCTCTCTTATACACTTTTACTTTCATATTTATGTTATAGAAAAATGATGATTATGAAAAGAAAGTTTTATGATTCTTTTTTTTTTTACTTTACTTGTATATTCTTATAGTAATAAAGTTTTCCTTGATTGGTCGACAAAAAATCACAAAACTGTATGGTGGTAAAGAATTCTTATACAAAGTTTTCTATTTTTTTTTCTTTTTTAAGTAAGAAAATAAAAGGAAAAGTAAACTTTTTGTCTGATTATTATCATTTGTTTTGTGGAGTTCAAAAGAGTACTGGTTCACTGGTTAAATAAATTTAAAGAGCAAATTGTTAAAGAAATTTTTGTTTTGCTGTAAGTTTTCTTTAACATTAAGTTATTAGGATTATAATTTATTCATTGTAGCAGATATTCGATATAAATTTGCTTTAACTGATCTATCGTATTATTTATATTTTCTATTGATGTTAATCATACGTTCAGTATGTTTAAATTTGAAAAAAAACACTCTCTGTCGCATTTTCTTTAAATTTACTGAATAAAAACCCTTTGTGAAAAAAATCTCTAACTAAACTAATTTTTTTTTTTTTTTTTATTTTTTGTGTTGAAAAATCAGAAGATTTTTTAGGATTTTTATTTTTGCTTTTGGAAAATATTCTAATTTTGTTCGTCAATTTGTCCAGTTTGATATTTGTTAAAGCAAAAACATTGCACATTTTCCTCATATTTTTATTTATTTATTTTTTTAAGTAAAGTTTTCAGATTTTTTTATAGAAAATTTTCAAAGACAAAAAAAAAAAAATATTTTTTCTTCAAAATTGTCCAAAAATTTAAGAATGCTTTAATTTTCTTTTTGTTTGTTTGTACTATTTTTTAATTTCAAATTTATTTTTTATACAAAAATTTTCAGGAATTTTTATTTTATAGAAAAAACTTGTATATACTTCTATCTTTTATACTATGTAAAAAATCTTGTCATAATATTGTATTTTTATGGATAATTTTCCTTTGTTTCATATAATTTTTTACAAACATTTTCAAAAATTTTCCCTTTTTTATAGAAATTTTCTTAAAAATAATCTTTTTGTAAGTTTTAACCTTTTTTATGTTGTAAAAATATATATATATTTCTCTTCGTATAGAAAAACTTTACAAATTTTCTTATCTGCTATAGAAATTTGTCCAATATTATTTTATAAAAATTTCTTTCTTTGAGAAAAAATTTTCTAACATTTTTTATTTCTATAAAAAAGTTTGCATTTTTATAACTTTTTATACCAATTATAGTTAAAGGGTACATATAAGTTTGTCATTCCGTATGTTATTTCTACATTTTTGATTTGAGATCCCATAAAGTATATATATTATGAATCGTGGGAAAATTTGAAATATGCATGTTCGTCCGTCCGTCTGTTGGTATGTCGTTTCTGAAGGCTCCTGACTATAAAGCTATACAACATATATATCAAATCGTAAGGGTCGCGAGAATTTTGCTATTTAAATTCAGCAGAATACATTCATAAGTAGCGGAGATATCTTCACAAAACCGTTATTTTTTAATATTATTGAATATTGCAACTATTTCTATACATACTACGGACTTGGACTCTTACTTGTTTTACATTATATTTCAAAACTTATCAATTTATTTGTTGAAAATTGTTCAAAATCATAAATTTAATACAGAAATGTTTTTTTAAAACAAAGAAATTTTACAGACTTTAGATTTTTGTATAGAAAATCTTAAATTTTCATAGAAGATTTTCCAAATAAATTAATTTTTAAAATTACATTTTTTATTATTATAATTTTTAGAAAAATTTTCGAAATTTGTTTAAAAATTCTATTTTTATAACAAATTTTATGGAGAATTGTGTATGTGTGTTTATATAAAATTTAATTCTTAATAGATAATTTTCTCTTTATATTGAAAATTTTTAAATTTATTAAATTTTTTTCAGAGAAATTATAAGCTAACAGTTCAACATTTTATATGAATGTTGCATGCCACATTTAAAATATTCTATGCCTTATAAATTAGTAGAACACAAGCGCCTCTAAAATTAATTGACTACATCCTAATAAAATTTCAGCAGAAAACCCAATTAAAGTTTTGAAGTGTTACAAATGTTAACGTTAAAATGTTACTTAAAAAGCAACAAAATAATGTTTGAACAAATAAGCAAAAAAAAAAAAAATAAAAAAAATAAAAAACAGCAAGCAGATTATATTCGTCTTAGTCGAATCAATAGGCCCTGAATTCTCTATTGTGCTTTGCAATAAACAGACAGACAGACTGACTGACTGACTGACAGACGGACGAAAATCATTGGATCAACATAGAATCTTACCAGGTCCCAGAAAAAAAAAATATATGAATAGAATCTTACCAGGTCCCAGAAAATACATACATGTTTAGATCTTAGACGAATATTTTAAAATGTTACAAACGGAATGACAAAACCAATATACCCCCATATATTTTGATAAAAACTTAAAATTTTTGCTTATCTACAAGCATAATCATCAGTTAAATTCAGTTTAACTTCAAATATTTCCACTAAATAAAACAAATGTAATAAAGAGAGTGAGAGAGAGTGAGATAGATAAAGAGAAATAGCTAAAGAAATTAACTTGACAAAATGAATGAATGACTACTTATGTGTAAATTATATTTGTTTGTGCTTTGTATAGAACTCAAGCAGTTGTTGAAATAAAAACAAAGAGAAATAATTCTGATTTAGAAACATAAATTAGTTAGTGTTGGTTGTTGTTTTGTTGCCTGACTTGTTGACATTGACCACACATAACGTTGAATTGTTGAAACGGAAATAGAGTTGAAATTGGGGTTAAATTGTTAGATAATTTATTTGTAAGATAACTTAAATAAGGAAAGACTTAAAAAACATTTATAGCTGACTAACAAAGCATGTAATAGTATACATATTTGTGTGTGTATGTATGAGGCTTAAATATATGAGTGAGTAACTAACACGCAAAACTTAACTATTCAGCATATTTTTAGTTTATTGCCTAAAATACTTGAAACAACATAATAAAGTATACTTTTATTTCCTTTGGCTACGTTTTTTAAGCCATAGATTTATATTTCTAATATCATTTGCAGAAACATGCACCATTTTTTTTTTGTTGCCATTTCCAGTAAAGCAATTTACATTCATTTTCTTTGAGTAGTTTTCTAAGACTAAGCGATAATGAGTATATAGAGTAGATGCATAAGTTAGTGATTTTATATTCTCTATGCAAAACCAAAGAATAATAGAGAAAATTTCTTGAAATGAAATATTTGTAGATGCTTTTACTATTCCTGATACTTATTTATTTAAAAATCTTGTTAGTTTTGAGCTTTGTAGCGACAGAATTGGTCCAGTTTGTTGATATCGTTTTAGAAACTTAATGCAACTGTTGTTATTCATTCATCCATTCGTTTATCGTTTTTCTTTTCTTCACATTCTTTTGTCTGTCATTCTTCCAGTTCGTTTCAAATTCAATTTTCTTAAAGCAAATAAACTTTAATACTTTTTCAAAAGCCAATCGTCCATAAGTTTTGTATATATAAGTATGTTTTTTTGTATTTGTTGCTGCTATATTTTTCTCTTTCAGTTATAGAGTATTGTGAAGGAAAAACTTGGTAACATATTTGTGCCTCAAATAATGCAAACGAAAATTTAAATATTTTATTAAGCAAAGTATATTTTTGACAAAAATAATTTTCTATGGAAATATATATTTTTTAATGTTATGCAGAAATAGAAATTTGCTTGTGAAATTTTAATGCTTTTAGTTTTTAAATAAACAAGAAAATTATTATTGGATTGCAGATTTCAGATTTATTATACTTTTAGTGCCATTTTCATTTTTTGGCACTTTTTGCATTTTGATACTTTTTTTTAACATATCATGACTGTTTAGCGTTCTTGTACATTTTACGTTTTGGCTCGTTTTTATTTTGGTCCTTTTTTCGTACTTGCTTTGTAACGCATTTCAAAATGTTGGTCCTATTTTGACATTTGCTTCCTTTTTTTAACCTTTTTCGTACTTGCTTCGTAACGCTTTTCAAAATTGTAATTTATGTTTCATAAAATTGATAACATTCAACATGAAAATCTGGAGATTTGGTACATTTTACACTATCTTTTGTTTTTTGGTACTTTTTTTAATTTTTTGCATATTTATTACTTTTTTAGGTTTTCGGTTCTTTTGAACGTTACTTTTTTTTGACATATTTTCAACATTTTTGTTTCTTTTTGATATTGGTACTTTTTATCCCCCTTTTTGTATTTGAATCACGAAAGAACACATTCAATGTTTTAGTAAATATAAAGATTATAACAGATTATGTTTTTGGTACTTCTTTGCACCTTTCTATTGGTACGTTCTTAAACTTATTTTTTACTTGCTTTTTCGAAATTATATTTAAAAATCATAAGAATAAATTTGAAGTACTATTAAATATTAACATCATGAAAAAAGTAACAACATAAGGTTTAGGTTTTTCCTCATAAACTTTGGAATTTTCAAAAAACAAAGAAGACAAACTGAATTTATATTTGATTTTGCAGTCCCGAGTTATATATAACCTGATCAGTTTCTTGTTAAGTTACTTGTGGTCTCAAAAAAGTTCTAAAACACAAATTTACCATTTATATAAGGGCCGCTTTTTTCCCTTGCCGCGAAGAAGAACTCATTTATATATGAAATAAAAAACAAATGAATTTCATTGATGACTTTGATTAAGCAATTGTAAATTTTCAAATTTGTCATAATAGTCCCTGAAAAAATTCTTTTCAAAGTTACAAAGCGTAATACTTATATATAAGAAAACGGGTTAAATAACGTACAATCCTTACTTATCTTTTAACTTATGTAGGGAACTTTTCCGTCCCATAAATGGGAACAAAATTTAAATACACTGCGAAATTTAGAGTAAAATGATGACTTTATATTTAACTTACTTTATTTCATAGCAGCAAAATTTTGTCCTAATTAATAATTTATTTTTGTATTATTTACCTGAAAGTAGAATAAAAGAAAAGAAAACCATATAAATACAAATATTTTAAGTAAATAAGAGAGAGAGAAAATAAAATATGAATACGTAATAAATCAATTTATCATTTGACAAAAAGTGGAGAAAAATTTCACTAACACATAATTTCACTAACACATAATAAAAAAACGCGCTTATAAATAGGTTACACTTTTTGAAGAATTTAAATTTTTCCATGGCAAGGAAACCTTTAAGCTGCTGACACTCACTTTAACACATTTACATACACTCACACACAAACACTTCTACAATTACGACAGAATAAATCAGTTACATCTTGAATGAAAGAAACAGATTGCATTTTAAATTTTAGCGTTGAAAGATGAGAAGAGCAAAGAAAGAAAAAAAAAACACAAAATGTGAAAACAGAAAAAAACCTGAAACATGTGTAGGTGGGTGGTTTTACAGATTCCTCCTATGACTGATAGGTATTTCATCCTCCAAATACCTAAAAATGTATGTAAATATGTTTGTGTCAAACGTATAGGTACTCATAGTAATGTCAGATGTCTTATTAAGCATTTTTTTGTTTTGTTCACTTGCTCTGTATTCTATTCCATTATTTGTTATTTATTCACAATGTACGGGAATATATTTTATTCTTTAGGGAGTAAAATGCGTGCGTGTCAGCTGTGTGGCTTCATTTTTTTTTTTTTGTCTTTTAGCGAAGAAATCACAAAAATTTAAATATTCTTTTGCTAAAGAGTTGTATGATTTTTTATTAATGCGTGTGTTTGAATGTTTGTAAGGTGGTATTGTATTTGAATTTATTAGGTAAACGGAAAATTTTTCCTAATAAGAATTGAAAGAAATTTTAAAGAATTTTTTTGTAGTCAACAGTTACCAGGTAATTAGGCTTAAAATAAAGGATTCTTTTATTCAAATATATTTGAAGCTTATAGTCTTGTTTATGAATATTTTCTGAAAATTTGCAAAAAAAAGTAGTAGAAAATTTTGTTAAAGAAGTAAAAAATCATATTAAAAAAGAAAATTGTAATAAATAAATTTAATGCATTAAGAATATTTAAAAATCTCCTGAATTTAAAATTTTTATAAATTTCTTATGTAAATTTTGAAATTTTTTATAAAAAAGACTTTTTAAAAATTATCTTAAAACTAGAAAATTTCTGAAAAATTTTCACGATATTCTCATGAAAATTTCTGAAAAATTTTCATGATATTCTCATGAAAATTTTTGGCAAAATTTTCTGAAAAAAGGTTTAAAAAATTAAAACAAAAAAATTTCAAAGAGAACAAAAAGGGATTAAGAAAGGACATCTTTCTTAATATAAATAAAAGACCAAAATAAATTATATAAAAATTTTATTTAAAATTAACATTTAAAAAAAAAATTATTGAAAATTTCCAATACAAATGAAAAAACAGTTAAAAAAATTTAATAAATAAATAAATTAATATGAAAAAAGTATTAGATTTTTTAATATAAATCAATGCCGACAAAATTAGACAAAATGAAAATTTTATTTTAAAAAAATGTAAATTTTTTTGCTTCTTTCAAAATTCTACGAAAAATAATAATATAACATTTTGAGAAGATTTGCTAAACAAAACTTGTTTAAGATTTATTTTGAGAGAAATTAAAGTTTTCTTGACTTGGAATGATTATTTTTTTTATTGAAAATTTCTTATAGAAAAAATCAAATACATTTTAAAAAGATTTTTTTTTAAATCAGTGGCAGGTTATAAAATTTGTTTAATATCCAGAAATTGTTCCTTCATTATTATTATTATTATTATTATTATTATTATTTAACTGACGTATGAGTTATGTTTAGTTTATCTCAGCGATTATCAATTATACGCAGGGGTATTATTTTGTTATGTCGTTTAAAAACGCCTCCGATCATAAAGTCGTACAATATGCATATCCAAACGTACCTTATGAATGCGAGAATTTTACTATTTAAATTCACATTGGCCTAGATATCTTTTAAAACCGTTAATTTTAATTATTTCAAAATATTTATACTATTACTATATACATTCTACGGACTTTTGCCAAAAAATTATTAAATTTTTGTATACCCTTCACTAATAATGAAAGCGTATATATAAGTTTGAGACCCCATAAAGTATGTATACCCTGAATAGTTGGTTCAAAAGAAAAATCTAAATATGCATGTCCGTTCGTCGGTTGGTATGTCGTTTATGAAGGCCTCTGATTATAAAACTATACAATATGTATATCAAATCATTC
>JACGTJ010016190.1:0-14151 GCA_014858695.1 Chrysomya rufifacies | reverse complement strand
ATATATATCATTTTTCCTTATCTCCCCATATTCCTTAAGTACAAATTTATGGTCCCAAGAGGTTAGTGACCCTTTTCCCTTCATTACGAAAAATTGAAATGGAAATTATTACTTTTAAGCAAATTTAGGTCGCCTACGCGTTAATTAACAACAAACGCCGTGAGTTATCAGTGCTTAAGCATCAATAAATAAACAACAAAAAAAATATTTTTTTTTTGTAAACTAACTACCACCTTTACAAAATACTTAAATGCATATTCGTATTAGTAGGTAAGTATGTATACAAGTACTAATAAATACATATGCACATTAAATCTCCACAATATATTTTAGCTTTGTAACTTAAATGGGTCTAATTTTATTTAATAGTGTTTAGTATTAATAAACAATTTTACCTTAGGGAATATCAGCCAACATCAAATAGTAACTTTTTTATAATAAATGTCACTTAAGTAACCAGTATACAAAACTATACTTTCATTCAGCATATGCTGTATGAATATGAAACGATGTATTCAAAATGTTACATATTTTATATATAAAATTTTCGAACGGATAAATATTTTTTCAGATGTAAATATATATTTATGCAGAGTGTTATTTAATAATGAAATGATAATATAAGAATTATAATTTAGTATAAATTTATTTGTTACTTTTCTTAGGTAATGGTAACAAACTATTCGGTTAGTTTACGAATTTATTCCCATACCCTGGGTTTGTACTAGTGTTTGTAGCACATATCGTAATAGAATTAATCTTATGATCTAAATTTTACTCTAATCGTTCATTTTTTATCTAGACCCCCATACAAACATCACATCACAAAAAATGTGGTTAATTATGTAATTTTAAACAATCCTTATTGAACATTTTTACATATTAGAAGATATATACATAGAAATTTGTGATTATAAATCATTATTTCACCTAGCCCTTTTCAATGGTTTCGAGTATAATATAGTTAGTCTCGATCGACTATAGCACTCTCACTCACTTGTTTAAAAATTTTTATATATTTTTATATGCCCATTAGATTGAAAAATCAGTTTGCATGTGCACTTGCCATTTATATCTAAATATATCTAACACGCAATCAAACATATGGAAATTTGTGTATTTCTATAAAAATTAATAATGTTAAAAAATATAATTTTATAGTATCATAAAAAAATTAAAATTTTGAACTTCATCTAGAATTTCTGAGTCGATTTAGTGTTGTTGTAAACCTTGTCCCAATTTTGAAGCTATCGTAGTTTGGTACAAATATTAAAGTGTTTACGACCAATCCTTGAAATAATGGATATTGTATAGGATATCATGCGGTAGTAATTGAGCAACTATAGGTAGCAATTGAATGTTGAAAATTCTAAATGAACTTTTTCTCATAAAAAAATTGAAGACATATTACCAGTTACAGTACATAGATATGTATGTAATGTTACCGACAATGTGTTATTTTTGTCATTTAAATCCTAATATACAAAGTACATATAATACATATATTTAAGAAATGGTAGTTGATTATCTGACGACCAACAATCGCTGATTACGATTTTAAGCTTAATTTTTTGCTCTTATATCAACACCTACTAGATGATGGCGATGTTGTTGATGACGATGCCTCTATAACCTCTGCAACACAAACCGCGTGTAATTTGGAATTTCAACAAAGATTTATTTTACGTCAATCAATATTCGTAATTTGAATAATTCACAAGACAAATATGAAGCTTTAATGGACAAACACCGTAATATTCTACCAGAGTTGCCAATATAAACATAACGTTCTCATTAATTTGTTATTCTTTATGTACTCAAAAATATACAATAATTTTACATTTTATCAGATATTTAATTGTCATCAATAGCTTGGAAAGTCGAAATCAAAAGTTCAATTTTCTAAACTATTTTGAATTCTTTAACTATTTGCTATTGTGCCTATCAAAATTCAATATATTCCTCAATTTTGTAGGCAATCATGTACAATTGTATACTTATGTATGTGCCGATGTCGGTATGTTTGCAAATATAAAAAATATATATGAACATTCACTAATTCACATACATAGTATATAAATTTGTATATGTATGTGTATGTGTATATGTATTATAAGTTTTTATGTTTTTATGTAAAGTGATTGTGAAAGAGTTTATTTTATGTAGAGGGATTTCCCATGCAGGTAGTTTTCGAGTAAACACGGCAATTTAATGCGCGCTGCTTCGGCGAGTGCAGATTGGATTGTAAGTCAATGTTTGACTTACGCTCTGATTGATTGATTGATTGACTGACTGATTGCACAACTACAGCAACAAAAATAATAATAAAAAAATAATCAATGAAATCTGTAACAAAAAACTTGCACAGTACATAACAGCTATAAAATAACAAGAACTATGCGAATTGTGGACGTTCAATTATATCAGGACTACATGTACGAACAATATCACACTCTTATTTTTTGGCTATCGTAGTAAGTAAATTAACAGCTAACGAGCAGATACACAATTTTCTACTATTTGCCAAAGCATTCATTTGCTTTCCAATCTATAAAAAGAAAATATTAAAGTATATGATTCATACATTTTTTGTTAATACGATGTCAGCATTATATTTTTTGTATTCATAGTTGTATCAAAATTAAATAAATTAGTACATCTTTTATAAATTGACCGTCTGTTACAATCGTATGTGTGTCATTCACCGAAAATAATTCATTAAACAAATATTAAAGAAATAATAATAATAAGTATTATGGTCCAAAAATATGTGATGAGAGTAAAATTATTAAAGGATTTAAAATTTTTAAACAGACTTGGTAACTGAAATAGTTTAAATAATGTACATACTACGGAAAATTGTACTCTAGAGAAAGAAGTTAATGTTGGACTCGAATATATAATTATTGGCATACAAATTTTATGTTTTTTTTTCTCTCTTTTTTATAATATTCACTTCTTATTCCAGAAGTTAAAGCTGATTTCAAATCAAAAAGCTAGTTTGAAAAAAAAGGAAAAATATCGTATATAACGGTAGTAACGATACTGGTATATAGTAAGCAATAATTTAAATTACCTTATCAGAAATAACACTAAGCACTCAATCAACGAGTTTTGTTTTGGGCGTTGATCTAACATTAAAATTAACTAGTAAGAACAATAAATAGTCACCATGAACACACCACGGGTGACAAAAATGCTTATTAGTTTTTAGCATTGATTACTAGTAATTTCTAGCTCTTTCGTTGGCACTGTAGCGCCAATTAAGGCAAATTTTCTACTTGGTAGTGTTACAAACACATTTTCCCGACCCTCGTTAAATAAGAAAAAAATTTAACTCGACCGACCCATAATCAATTAAAATACAGGCGACTCCAATGGCATTAATACACATTTTGCTATAATACAACGTATAAAAAGTGGCTAAATTTTAATGTACAGACATACATAAACACTTTGTCATGTATGAAAATCCCCCCAAGTGATCGATGGTTTCGATTTATGATATTTAATGGAGTCGTCTTTTAAAACATAACCAGTTAGTGTGAGGGTGACTTACAAAATACTGTGCTTTCTTCAACAACTAAATTCAATGATGATTTTTAATAAATATTTGTCTGTTGTATTATAAATATTAAGCATGTAATGTTAATATGTACATAAATACTACATGTTTGAATAGAACCCACTCATTCATAATAAAAATAGTTAATAATACAAAAATAAGTTAAAATCCCTATAAATGTCAATCATGCTCAAGTAAAGTAGAGTAAGTAGTACTCTGGATTAATTGCTCAAAGGTCTGTGTACGAAAGAAATTTTTATACGGCAGACTTTAAAATAACGACAGATGTTCTATAGTTTGTTAGTATCAAGGCATGCAAATGTCATGTTTTTATTTGCCAGCAGATACTGAAGTGCTTGAAAACTTCAATAAAAAAGGGATCTAAATAAGAATTCTCGGCAGGTGTAAATATAAATTCAAAAATAACTTTCGTCTAACTGCGTGATGTGGTAAAATTTCACAAATAAATTATTAAACATAAATGTTCACATAATGTTAAGTACAATTCAGTTTTCTAAGTACGCATGTCATTTGCTTTTATGACGCATGAAAAGTTGATTATTAAAATAATTTTTGACTAAAAAAAAATTCATTATTTTCGAATAAAATTAATGAAATACAAGAAATTTTTCATAGGTCACAATCGTTTGCGAAATCATGAGATAGATAATTGTTTTTCTTTAAATGTATACAGATTCCATAAATTATTTCGATTCTTTTAAAGGCTAATTGATTTACATTTAACTGTTAATTTAATAATAACAATAGGTCTTAAACTCACCCTTTTTATTTAATAAACATGTTGGAATGGGGGAATGAATATTTGTATCTAAGTATCTACTTGTACATAAAAAATGACATCTAAATTAAAACATTTGTCAATGTTTATGTTCGCATATGTTGTTATTAGGGAAAATGTGTTGATTGCTGGTGACATTGAATTTGTTCAGCTCACTTCACGTCACTTTTGCTGTTTTCATTTTAAATGGATCGGTCGGTCGGTTGAAACCACCAGTTAAACCAAATTAACTGTTACACGCACACACAGGTTATTTGTCACACCCAAAATCACAATAAAAAAATCAGCATTCAACATCCTCCCTTCATTTGTTTCTGTAAGTTTCTTTACTCAGCTAACTGAAAAAATAACAATAACAACATCGATAAAACAACAATAAACAAAACATAAAAAACAAAAATAATATACCACAAAGCATAGTTTTCATACAAAATTCATGCCCAGCAAACACGAAACGTAAATCTTTGAAAATTTCAAGAATTCATATAAAACTCGAAATAAATTTGTTAAAAAGCTTGAAATCATTAATCGGTCCAGTCTAATTTTTCAAAAATAAACACTCGAGAAAAAACAGGTGAATTTTTCCATAAAGAATAAAATAAAATACCACACAAATTCTAATTGTAACATAATATATATATTTTATTTTTTGTATTTAATTTGTCAATTTAATTTTTTATGATGACCATCGTTCTAGATCTTATAATTCTAGCTTTGAAATTTTATAGGATTTCAAAAATGGCAACAACAAATTACAATTTAATGTTTGCTGGGTGTATAATAACAACAATTTCAGTTGTGTGCATGTAAGTATGAATAAAATAATGTTAACATAAACAAATAAATATTATGAAAACAAAAGAAAACCTCCCATTTAATACATTATTCGCACTATTATTTCAAACACTATAACCAACATCCCTTTGTAATGAAATTGGTCGATCGGTCCAACATTTATGTATGTTGAAAAATAAAACAAAAAAATAAATAAATAAATTAAAAATAACAATAACTAAACAATAATATTAAAAGTTTCTTACAAACACATACACATTTACACTGAGTCACATTATGAAATTACAAATTTTAATAAACATTTTTCGTTTAAACATTTACGAACAGGAATGAAATACATAATTTTTTAAACACCTTAGCGCACTTTAGTTATTAAATTTTCATATTGACTTTTTTATTTTTTGACATACTTGAAACGGAAATTTTGATTTTCGTGAATTGGATTTATAATTTTAAATTATCACGAACAATTTATTACGATTGATATAATGTCATCTCGGCTAAACGATTTAGAAAGTATTAATTTACGTTGTCATTGCGATAAACACTTACGATTAGTTTTTAATTCAGTTTAACAAAAGAACAATAAAGTTCATATAAGTTTTACTAAGAATATAATTTATAAATCCAAGATTAAGCATTAGAAGATTAAGAAGTGATGTACATATCCATTCAAAGTTCATTTTGTGATTAACTTTGCCATAAGAAGACTAAAGATTAATTTATTTTTGAGCTATATTTCGATAAAAACTATATGTCTGTCATTTAAAATACAAATTCTTTTTAGTAGCTGCATACATTTGTTTTGACACATCAGTTGAACTAAAAAAATCAATTGTTATTTATGATCTGGGATGTACTCATATCATATTGTCAATTCTTTTTAACACTATTATTCTTTTTACAATAAAATGGTGTAAACAAATTTAAAATCGCTTAGCGTGGATCGATTTATGTGACTTAGTGTATGTATGTTATGAATATGACGTTTTTTCGGTTTTAGTCTTTTGTTTCTTGAGACCACTTACTTACCAAAGTGTTTGTACACATATTTTTATTATTGTTGCCTAAAATCTTAATTGATTATTGTTTTATTTTGGTGCAGATGATATTTTTGCAACTAGGTTTATTAAAATATAGGTCATAATGGTTATGACGACTAATGCTTACAACATTTTTGTTGAATTACAAAATATACTTGTTTAAATTCTATTTCAAATATATTGGTTTTAGTTTTCAATGAAATATTTTATATTTGAAATGTAAATCAAAAAGAAAGTTTTCAGACTTTAAATAAATTTTATAGAAAACACATCACATTGTGTTCTTCAGTTAATTAGAAATACAATAATTTTAAAAGAATTTTGTATTTTTAAATATTAGATTTAACAAATTTTAATACAATTAATACAAGTACTTTTACAAAACCTATCCTTTTTTGTTCCTACTTGGACTTGGGTCCTAGTATGCTACCCTTTATTAAAGATTCCAAAAATATAATAAATTATTCAGCCTGGAAAAGAAGACTTTAAACTTCGAAATTTAAAGATTCCGATTTAATAGTAAAAAATTTCGTCATAAATGATATGAACATCACTCCCCTATTAATCCAAATTCTTAATAGCTTAACTGTTTATTGGAAAGCAACCCTTAAAATTTGATTTGCTAAATAAATTTTGAGAAAAAAAACATGTTTTGAGTTTAACACCAGAAATATTAATCAAATCGACAATATTTTAAGAACAATAAACACGCCGCATGCAACACCAAACAAACAAAATCGTCAAACTTTGATTGCAAACCAGAATATTAAATGTTACTGAATAATGAAACAGACTCATTTGAGAGATTTAAAAAATCGCAAAGGGATGAATTTGATGAAATTGTTATTTTTATTTTTATGGATAAAATGTTACAGGGGTTTACGAATACACACATATAATTTCTGTGTTATGGATTGAAGAATGAACAATAAACTGAATCGTTTCTTAATAAATAAAACACTATAATAATATAAAATGTTCTTATTCATGTTCGACATTCGACAAAGAAGGGCAATAAAATAATTGTGACAATAAGCGTTTCATTATTACAATTAGAAGGTTTAAATAAATGCATTTGTTATTAGGTTTTTTTTTCCTGAAACTGCTGAGATTTTGTGTTTAATTTAATATGAAAATAAATAAGTGGTTTCTCGATGTCATATATTTCATCCTATCGTTTTGTTAGGATGTAAGCTGAATCATATTCGCACAATTTATATTTGTGAATGGATATAAAATGAATAATCTACGCCCTATTTTATTAACAAAGGAATTCACTAGCTATTGCAGGGGTGTGATAAAATAACAAACAAACAAATTTTCTTTTGTATACAGATTATCTGTGATCCAGGGATTTCTGTATATTAACACATTAAAAATTAGTAGTGCACATTCGCATATACAAACATACGCTTGTATAATTGCAGTTAATAGTTTTCAAGTCGTCAGTTATAAAATCTTAATAATAACAATAACGTGGGTGTGTTACTAGTAACCTATGCTCAGTAATTACTATTCATAACTATGGTTTTGATTACTCCTACCATCAGATGTTTTTGGAGATTTTATTTGATCGCCGTACGGCCAATGTCAAGGAAATAATTTTTTTGCATGTTCCACTGCCGCTTACGGATTTCAATACATACTTCTATCTATTAAATAATCGACCATGGCGTTAGGTGTTATACTTAACCAGAACATTTTTAAGAATTGTCTTTGACATATGTTGAAAAACACTATTGGGTTCACTCGCTGAGCGATCAAGTTTTTATAACATGTAAACCTATAATCTAGTTACCCAATAAAATCCTTTATGTGATATCCTCATCAAGCTAGCTGTACAATTCCTAAATACACTAAATATAATATGTTTGGGGGTTAGCGGAATACGGCATCTTCACCACACTCAATAAACGAAGCAAAGACTATAGTAATGAAACTCACGGTTCAGTTCTTCAAGTCGAGAAGATCCTAAATGGGGTTAGCGGAATACGGCATCTTCACCACACTCAACAAACAAAGCAAACATTCCAATCACTTTTCAGATGCATTTTACCACTGGCTTTCAAAGATTCCACTTACTTTTTTAAATATCCTTTATTTTGAAATATACCGAGACCTTTTTGATCAAATTGACGCGTTACAGAAGTTTACCTTATAGATTTTGGTAGCCGCCCAGAGTTAGGTTTTATTTGACTGCCCGACGCACATGGACAATTTTACAAACGCACTGGTAGACATTAAAATGAGCATTGCCTTTGTTAAAACTATATATAATACATATACAAAATTTGAACTTTGTTGTTTCTAAAAAATGTAATGTTTGATTTTAGTTATTTACCAATGCATCCACTAAAGAATTTCTTTTCAAAAGAAATCCAATAAAACCAAAGTTAATCATTGATTTTTAAGAGTTTTTAAGAAATAAAAATATGTTAATAAAAGGAAATTGTAAGGAATAAAATAAAATCAGTGTACTTGAAATAATTGTAATTAAAAATGTAAATAATATTTAAATCAATCTATGCTTTTTACAAGTGATTACATTCCACTTGTTTGAGTTTCGGCATTTAAATTGGAGGAAAAAAATATTGATAATGATTTCTTAATTACATTTGGTTAATTAATCGAGAAAAGTAAGATTATGGAATTTGAATTACTTATATTTTGATACTACAATTTATTATCTGTAAAGACAAGGTTATAATTATTTATTTATCCTAAGTTGTATTGATTTTTTCTTTTTTTGCTAAAGTTCTTAAATATATAATAATCAGCAAATGCACTCAATCATATCACAAGATAAAGTTAAGGTATCGAATGAATGTAATTAAAATTTAATAGTTAATTCTAAATTAAATAATTAGCTACTAAAACAATTCTTATTATGAAATTTTAAATCCATGTTACTTCGTGGCAAATCCGTCATCGATTTACAGTTATATATCACATATTTTGAGTTTAATAATATAAATTAAAATTAAAATATATTTGTAACATAAAACTAAATTAAAATACAATTTTAATTTATTGAAATTTATTTGCATAACAAACCGAAATTAATTTAAATTTAACGTACAATGTTTTGAATTAGAAATAACATGAATGTAATTCGTAATACATACACATTAACATAAGCATAAACATATTAAGGCGCAGTAAAAATAACAATAGATATTGGCCATCATATGAGAAGTTTTTTTAAAAAATTAATTTCCACCGACGTTCCGAACTCTAGGTCTGTCGCATCACACCAATCATGAAAAAATATTATCTTGTCGTAAAAATGTTAAATTTGTTGTCGTTTAGAATTTGTAAAAAGTTATTTTCACTCTACCATAGATATGGCCATTATTCGTATTCACAAAATCATAACGTTATTAGGCAAATTATGAAAACTGAAGAATAATATGCTCTACAACATGTATTTGGTCTTTTGCAAATTAAAATAAATTTAAACTAACATTCCTAAAAACTAATCCGTTGATAACCTCTATACAATATGTATCAAATAATGTCCTGTTAGTGAATATAATGAATTGAAGATGCAGTTAAATAATCTACAATTAAATTAGTGAATACAAAAACATAAGATAAGTATGTATTTATCCATATGCAAACGAAAGCAAATTTTAACGACGTACACCATCGTAGCTGATTTGGGTGTTATGAGTTTTCGATTAACATTTTGAATCACGCACCACAACTTTGTTGATTCCATAATATTTAAAAATTTCTATTAATTGAAGTAATCGGTTTGGACCACTTGTAAGGGTATTGTCAACTATAATTTTTTTCATGTTTTTATTTGTTTTATTTTATATGGGATAACGTTTATTTCAGTTTGTTGTCATTTTACAATTCCATTTATTTAGGAGGATCCAACATATTTAAATAACAACACCTTTCAAAATCATAGATGTTAAGTTATCTCAGCAAAAAATTTAATTCAAATGATCAATCCTACTAAATAATATGTAAGAGTGAAAATTAAGTAAATATTTTGTTCAAACTTTTGAGGCGTGTATATTTTGGTTGGTATTAGTTCAGAATTTTGTTCGTATGTGGGTATGTGTACGTGTGAATATTTAATCCTAATTCAAAATTAATGGTAAATCCTGAGTGTTTATTTTTAGTTGTTGTGTACTAATGGAGATTTCTGGACGAATTAAATTCTTGGATGAGTAAATAAGTGAATGTATTGTTTACTAAAATTTATACATATATACATATCGTCACTGTCTCAGCAAATGATAAATATAAGTATTTCAATTATTTGAATTTACTTTAAACGAATGTAAAGTTTATTCTCAAATGGGTATGTATATATGTTTCTTATATTATTTGTTTCTTCCTGTTGAATATTTTAAGTTCAAGAACATAAAATCTGTCGCTATAAATTTTTATATAAATATTTTAACATAAAAACGCTTTTAATATATTAGAAAATATTTTGTTGAAAAATAAATGTATCTATTTAGTATGTATTAGAAATTAGGACCGTTGCTATTTTAAGTAACAATATGTTCCCAATTTTTAAAGTACTAACAAAAACAAAAACTATAAATATACGATTTCGTATAAACATATTTACACAATAATTAATTGAATAATGTCAATAAAATTTCAACACATGTATCTGCAATTCATATACTTATACTAAAACACATACATATATATGTTTGTTTATGTACATATGCAAATCCTATGCATAAATATATGTATGTATATGTATTCAAGTTTAATACTTTTGAACTATATAGCAATAATACGAGTATAGAATTATTTGTTTGTTCCACATCGATGTAGCATACGGGTCTGTTTAGATTTAAATTAATGCAAATACCCAAATGCTTCCATTCATTACCTATATGTATACATTACCTTATTCGTATGTATATATATTTATCTTACTAAAGTGAAACAAAAACATCATCAATTTAGACTTAAAGTTTTGAAATGTACCCACTCTTTTACCCAAAAACAAAAACACATCGTCATCAAGATTCCGGACATATATGTGTGGATATGCTAAAATGTTTGTATGTATGAGTATGTGAAGCGATTAGGCGAAACGAATCAACAAATCAGTAATTTAGCAATTTCGGCAACTTTACTATAAATCGACAATCACATATACATATAAATATATGTACATATATTCACAAATACATACATTCGTCTTCACAAAAATCTCCAGAAAAATCTAAAACCTAAAACCGTAATAGATGTAGAAGTATGTATGCGGTCTAATATTGTGCATGCATGTATAGTATATCCTTACGAACAACAAATAAACTAGTACATGTACATGTGTTTGTATGTGTGAGTGAATATTTAAAAGTTTGTCTTTCAATTTTCAAAATTGTATTTACCCAGCAAAGGCGTCAATCTCATGACGTTACTATTCCGTACATATTCGTGTCTTCGTCACCATACATACAGACTTGATTAACTGCAGCTTCAAATTCTGTTGTAATCGTCAAATTTTAACTTTTTTTAACCAATATGCAGAGACAAAAATTCAAGTGGACAAAGTCTTTGTCAACTCCAGAAAGAAAATAAAAACAAAAATCTGTATAAACATCGAAGCAACAGTTATACTTAACATCAAATCCTTTTTCCTTTAGCCCAATGCCCCAAATATACTTCGTTTCGTTCGACGGTTTTTTATGTTTTTATCTTTATATCTGTTATTTTTTGTTTGTTTTTTTTAACTGTAAAATAAAATGTCCTTTACTTAAGGTTGGCGCGTTCTATGCTAAACAAATGTTTAACTTTGCAAAACACATATAAACACATTCAAATTGCTTGCTGCTGACATTGTCAAACAAATCACATTCGACTTCTCAAAAAGCAGACAAATTTAGAAAATGAAAACAAATTTCTTTGATCACTTCTCATGGCAATAATATAAATGCATCGAAGAGAATTTATCTAAATCATAATAACTTCTTAAAGTGTACAACTTTCTTTTGACCATAAAATTTAAACTGCAAATGTTGTAATAATTATAAATATATATTTATATATATATTGTATATGTGATACTTTTCACAAAAAAGACTTCGTTATCGCGCTGCAACATTATTTCCTAACAAGTCAATAGATATTAAATTTCATCCAACAAATAAATCATTCATCTCTTCCATCAAACTTTTACGAATAAAACAACACCAATCATCTATAGAACAGTAATTTATATGTGCTAAAGGTGTGTTCAACAATCGATAAGACAACTTGCTATATTACCGACAATTCATTTATTTATCGTAATAACTTTCCCAGCCAAGACAAATCCATCAGTCATTGTCACACCCTTTCAATAAGAATTTAAGGTAGTAGCAAAGACTAAACGAAATTAAACATTGTTATTATTAGGAAATTTAACAGTTCCGTGAAAAATATTAGCAAAAAATTATTTAGTATCTAGTTCAAATCAATGTTATTATTCAATTTACGAAACAGAATTGAATTTACTATCTTTTACCAAATATATGATACCAAAATTAACAAAATATTAATTTGAATTAAGAAAATATGTTTTCATATAAACGAGATCACATCAATGTATTGTTCTTTTAGGAAAGTAGAAAACCAATGTTGACTTTCAATCCAAAATCAATTTTAAATGTATGGAAGATAAAACATTTATTCTCGTTTCGGGTTTTGGTGTTGTCGCATTATAATTTCAATCAAAATTCGTTATACTGGATATTCGTTTGTAAAACCGAACATTGACTGTATGTTCTGATTTGAATGTGAGTGTAGTTGGTAATAATACCGAGATAATGTAATGTTTTGATTTCATTACATCGCATTTGTGCGGCATAAAAGTGGCAAAGTGCCAAAACGTGAGGCCACGTGCCCGCATTTGTTCATAAATCGCATGCGAACAAAGGAAAACGTACGGTTTCACAGATTAATTTTAATTTTCAAGCTTAAATCTATTCCACTAAGAAACTACGAAAATAATGAACAACAAAACTAAATGTTGAAAGGAAACACCAACTACTACAAAAATAACAATAATATTAAATAAAAAAGAGAGCAATAACATCAAAATAAACAACAACAAATTGTCAGGGATTTGTTGTAATTACTTTAGAGATAAGACCGTAAACAAAACACTGATGATGGGATGTTTTTGGTCGACGATTCGTTCATACTTTTCTTTGTTTACTATTTAATAGCAAAAAGGGTCTTTGACGCAAGTGTCACAGACTGCCTTTAAAATCCTATGAACATTTTACATTTGAAACGAATGACTGTTAAAGTCTTATATACAATATTAGAACAAAGTGAAAGAACAACAACATGAAAGGATGGGATTACTGTTTGTTTCATATTTGTAATAAACTCTGGCGACCAACTTCAAAACACAGCCTCTCCCCAAAGCATATCCCTTCAGCATGAATTGTTACGATTTGTGTTTTCTTGCACTGTTCGGTTGGTCCATCATCGTTTTCGTAATCCACTAGTGACGCATTCAGTCACGCAGTACGACATTAGCCATTATATCTGGATGCTTTTATATATTGATAGGGCACATTCTCATCGCATCACACACAAAAACTTTGTCATATACATGTTGCCAATGATGCAGATCATAATTTACCATCATTTATCCATGTATATATACATACAAACACATACATACGTGCGAATTTTCTGGTTTTATTGATAAGACAAACATGGTTGACAGTTTGTAGGAGAATTAATAGGGAATTTGATTGATAGCATAAATTTTTATATTTTTTAATAACGCTACGGATTACAAATTTCGATATTAGTATGTATGTATGTATTTATGTATGTATGTATGTATGTATGTATGACAAAACACTTTATGAAGCATATCTACCAAATGTAGTAGCTCTTTAAATATTTTTTCCTGAAGAAACTGTATATATATTTTTTTTTTTCTATATTTTTATTTATTTATTTTT
>JACGTJ010016179.1:0-11469 GCA_014858695.1 Chrysomya rufifacies | reverse complement strand
TTATTGTTTTTTTTTTTTTTTTCTTTTTTTTTTGGAAATATAAAAATATTAAGAAAATGCCCAAAAAATATAAAATTTATGGAACAAAAGAAAAAATAATTAAAAAAAATTATTCAATAATAATTAAAAAAAAATGAAGGTGAAAAGAAAACAAACAAGTATAATGAAAATAATAATAAATAAAATACATCTAAAACTCATATTTAAAAATCTGTAATTATAAAAAAATTAAAAAAAAATAAAATTTAAATAAAAATACATTTGCTTAGTTAGTGTAAACTATTTTTTATTTAATTTATTTTTTTCCAGTAATATACTTTTGAAAATGCGTGAATCATAAATTAAAAAAAAAAAAGTAAAATCAAGGTAAAAAAAAACTACCAGAATCAAAAAGATTTTATAAAAATTGTTTTATTATGGTAAAAATTTATTATTCACTCATAAGTTTTGATTGGTATGTTAATCTAAAAAAAGAAGGATTTTGAAAATAAAACAACTAAGAATGTTTTATTCGACTTGGATTCATTAATAACCGAATTAAGGAAATGTCGGTTTTCTTTAAACTTTATTCTTATTTTCTAAGGGTTTGTACTAAATTTTAAGTTCTTAAGTTTAAAATAAATGGTAAGTAATGCACCGAGAACTGAACATGGTTTTAGATCCCGTAGAGCGGTGAATTTTTTTCGAAATCGTAAGAAATCAGTTTTGTATGAAAATAGTAACGAATAGTTAACGATTTTTTTTAGCATTGTTATAATGTATTATAATAATTATAATATTTTTCAGTTTATCTATGGATATATACAAATATTTTGAGTATAACGCCATATCATTCTTGTTTTTCTATTTAATCTTAAATCTGTAATAATACTCAAATATTTTTGAGTTATTTGTTATTACAGATTACGAGTTTTACTAAAAATATATAGTAAAAATTTGTATTATTATTTTTCATTTTTCTTCAATCAAAATTTAGAGTCTTCAATCTGTAATAAATCTGATAATAATTATTCTCAGGATCAGAGGATACTTAAAAAACTATTAAAATTTTAAAAATCATATATATTTTTTATTTTTAAGCAAACTTTATTTAAAGCCCTTAAAAAACTACTATGCGTTAATTATTCGAATATTGTTAAAAAATGGATTTGAAATTTTCTTTTTTTAATTTTCATCTACCTTAGCAATATTCCTTAAATTTCATATTCTTTTTAATAAAACTGTATTAAAAAATTCAATCTGCGCTAAATTAATTTTTTAAAGTAAAAAACATAAAAAGGATTATTAAAAATGTTGTTTATTTAAATTTAAACATTTTTAACCAATAATATGAACATAGAGTTGTAAAAGTAGACTTCGAAATCAAATACTAACATATTTGCAAAAAACTGTAAGTTTCTACTACTTTTTAAAACAACAATTGTATGTTAATATGACAATTAACCAAAGATGCCACTTAAACATTGATTCTACAATTAATCTATTTAATTTAAATAAAAATTAAAAATCAACAAATTTTTTTTAACAAATTTAATTGTTTTCAATAATGTTAAAAAATATTTCTCGCTAAGCTAATATTAAAAAGATTTTTGTTCAAAAATACTACTCTGTTCTAGTGAAAAATATTTGCCATTACTTGGTGTTGATCTGGCATCTCAACTATTGTTTAGCAGTTCGCGCGTTTTTCTGTCATTTTTCAGAAACATTTTTTTTATTTGCCGCAGCTTTATTTATTTTTGTGCTTAAATAAGTTGTAATAAATAGAGTATTTTAAATAATATTTATATATAATATATTTTGAATTATAAAGAATATTAAGTTTACAAAAGATTTGCGAATAATGCGCAATTCTACAAGTGGTAGTACGCCAAAAACAAATTCGGTTCAAGA
Source organism: Chrysomya rufifacies (assembly GCA_014858695.1). Lineage (NCBI taxonomy): Eukaryota > Metazoa > Arthropoda > Insecta > Diptera > Calliphoridae > Chrysomya > Chrysomya rufifacies. The sequence goes on along the minus strand of JACGTJ010016179.1, from coordinate 9,579 downwards.
TGAGACCAATACAAATAATGCAGAAAAAACTAGTGCCAAGAAATTAAAACAAGCACGATTACCATTTAAAGTCATTGCACCCGGCACCTCCCCGGTTGGCACAAAAACTGCCACCACTACATCTTTGGCCCAGCAGGACAAGGATAAGACTGTTGTGCAGAATTCTACGGAAAGTAGAAAACGAAAATTGTCTTATGATGAAGTGGAAGAGGTGGAAGGTAATATTAATAATAGTGTACGCGTTAATGGTTGTGGTGTTGTCGATGATGATGATGAAGATAATATAAGCAAAGAAAATGTTGAAATAGTGGCAGCAGCTAGTAAGAAAAAGAAATTATCTACAATTGAAAGTACAACAGCTGAAGTTGTTTTACTTTCGGATGATGAAAATGAAGATGCTATTACAAATGACAAGGGTAATATTGTAGAGGATTCTCATAAAGAGTTAGCCAATACTTCCGTAATTAGTGGGGCATGTAAAAAAGATTTAGGTTTAAAAACTCCTAAAGCCTCAGCTAAAGAAATTAAACGTAAAGGTGCAGGAACACCTAATAGTACAACGTCTAATGTTCAAAAGGAAAAGAATGGTGGCAGTGCCTCAAAATTACAAATTAAATTACCCTTAAGTGCTGGCAAAAAGAAACGCAGAAAATCAAAACAACATCAATTGTCACTTAATAATTCGACAGCCGGCGATGAGGGTTCACATAATAGTTCGACTCAAGAATTATCGAGCGATGATATTGAAGATATAGCTGTTGAATTAAATCCTCAAAAACGTCAAAAACTAAGTTCCGAAGAAAATAAGGAGGAGCAGAAGGCGAATAAGCAAAAGGGAAATAGTGATGGAAATATAATAGAGGTAAGTGTTTTGTTTTATAATTCATTTGGGAAAGATTGAGAAAAGTTAAATTTTTTTTTTTGGTTTAAAATTTGAATGTTTACTTTAAATTTTACTCAAAGCGATTAAATTTCTTAAATTCCAATGCACATTTTCAATGTATGTATGTACATATGTACATTCGAATGCAAATGTATAGTTTTGAAGTAATAGTGATTTAGAAATTCTTTTAATGGAAGTGTGTAAGAATTTCAAAAGAACTTTAAACCCCTCCATGTGTACTAAAGCTAACTAATTTGTTATATCAAAAAAGTCTTATAAAGGGAGTTTAAAGACTTTTTAAATGTTTGGAAATGTTTTGGAACCGGGTGGATACTGTAGACGGGAAAACAATTAGTTTCAAAAAAGAAAGCTGTTGATCATGGCAATTGCCCAACACATACCATATGATGAAAATAAAATTAGGTTTCTAACTGTACTAAGACCGACGTAAAAATATATTCTTAAAAAACTAAATATATCCACATTATAAATTAGTGAATATCAATAAAAAACCTTAAAGAACAATTCATGACTTCCTAGAAAACCTTTCACGTTTTAAGCTAAATAAAAACCAAGACGCTTCACAGGTATAAGAATGGTTTGCATGGCCCATGTGGCAAAATTTAACGATTTAATAATTAATATTTTTGTGCTAAACTGTACAAAGCGTATATGTATGTTTAATTTCTTAATAATGTAAACTTCTATTATTTAAAGATTGTAGAAACTATTGCATTAGACTCTGATTCAGAGTCAGACAAAAAGGACAATAAAAACACACAAAGGACAACAATAAAAGGGAATTTAAATGATACTAAAAGTAGTAAAAAGTCTAGTGAACAAACAAATAAAACTGCACTTAAAGTGGAAAATAAAAATAAAGTAGATAAAACACAAAACTCCTCAACTCCTGAAAACGATAGTAAAAAGGATGAAAAATCTTCAGATAAAAGCGATGAAGATGTTGAAAATATCGATATAACGAAATCTCCCTCCGACGAGGAGGAGGAGGATGATGATGATGTTAATCATCTTGAGGAAGAATTAGACGAAAGTGTTCTTACAGAACAGGAACATGATAATGAAGCCGATGATGAAACCGAAGATCTAAACAAAACCGCTAATATTTCATCGGATATAAGTGAAAGTTCCACAAAGTCAAAACACAACAACACTTTAGAAACACAAAAGAAAAGTTCTTTAACAACATCATCCAAAAATCTAACTCCCAAACAATTAAAACTAATGGAGCAACGACGAAAAGCACGTGAGGAAAAGGAACGTAAGTTGCAGGAAGAAAAATTGAAAAAACAACGGGAACGCGAAGAGAAAGAAGAACAAAAGCGCAAAGAACGAGAGGAAAAAGAAGAACAAAAACGTAAGGAGCGTGAAGAGAAAGAAGAGCAGAAACGTAAAGAACGAGAAGAAAAAGAACGCAAACGTTTGGCCGAGGTTGAGGCGAAAAATGAAGAAAAGAGAAAAAAGAATGAAGCAAAGGAAGAGGAGTTACGTAAAAAGGAAGAAGAACGTAAACGTAAGGAACAAGAAAAGGAAGAAGCTGAGTTGAAAAAGAAAAAAGCTGCTCAAGCCTTTACCAAATTTTTTGTGTCAAAAACTCCCACAAATGCTAACGTGAAAAATGAGGAGGACAGTTATACGACGGATGATAACAAATGTTTGGCTTTTAGACCGTTTCAAGTTAAGGGTGACATGAAATTGGCTCCAGTATGTCGTAAAAATATAACGGAAGAACAAAAGGCACGTTTGGATGATATTTTGGGAAGTAGAATTAGTAATAACAATGCGGAGGGGGATGAAGATGATGAAGACATTGTAAGACGTAAACCATTGCCAAAATCTCAATTATATTTGGCCGAACTACGTAGTGGTAAGATATTGCCCGGTAAATGGCGACGGGCCTCAACAGAATCAAAAGATGATGTTATATTTGTTGGTAAGTTAAGATTAATCTAAAATTCTATAAAGTTTTCTGGCTAAGACATATTCTAACAATGTTATAATTTTTCAGAGGATGAATTGGAGCGCGTTGGTCAAGCTATTGTTGAAGATACTCCCGCTTATATACGCGAAGAAATGCGTGTTAAATTCTACAAATTTCATGATAACCGTAGGCCACCCTATTATGGCACCTGGCGTAAAAAATCAACGGTTGTTAAGCCAAGAAGGCCATTTGCTCAAGACAAGGTAAATTAATTATCCAACAACTTATTAAGAAAAAATTAAGTTAAAAGAAATTCACTTGCTTTATAGCAATTCTTCGATTACGAAGTGGACTCTGATGACGAATGGGAAGAAGAGGAACCTGGCGAATCTTTGGAAGATGGCAGTGACGATGACAAAGATAAAGAATCTGAAGATGATGATTATGAAGTGGACAATGAATGGTTTGTGCCGCATGGTCATTTAAGTGATGAAGAGTTGCAAAATGAAGATGAATTTGGAATGGGCGATGACAATACGCGAGAAGCTCAAAAAGCTAAGTTAAAAATACTACAACAGGAGTTTGCTCAAGAAATGAAGAAAAAAACGGAAAAAATAAAACCACGTCTTATAGGCTGTATATGGGCTGATATAAATGGTAATCAACCATCGGAATGTGCAACAATTATATGGGATAATTTGGAGAAAAAGGCAATGCTTTTTACAGAACCACCACTCATAGAGGAACCAGAAATTGATAGATCCACAGAACCGGGTTCACCCCCAGTTGCAACGAGTGGCGATAAACCAAATGCTGATAAGTTAAAACCTATTTCCTTAAGCGACAGTATGATTAAAGATATTGTACGGCTGTTACATGGCAATAAACATTCAAAGGCCTTTTTAATCAATGAATACCTGGCTTATGTTGAAAAGACTGAAGAATCTGTAATAAATGGGGATTTACGTAAACCTCTCAAGTCAGTAGTACGCGATAAGATCGAGGAAATTGCTGAGTGGTTAGCGGTAGATGTTTCTCATGAACTGACAACAGATGATGCCACAGAAAGCACAAAAAAGAAGAAAAAGGGGAAAAAACGTTTATGTTGGGTAGTCAAAAAAGAAATTTTAGATAAATTAGATTTAGCTTCCATTGGTTTGCAAAATAAATGGCAATATTTATTGCAACCCAAATTTGTTAAAGCCGATAAAGAGGCGAAATCTGATGAAACCATTAATGAAAGTTTAACAAGCACAACTGCAGCTACAGAAAATACTACAAAAGGCAAACAACCACCACCCGCCACATCTCAAATAACAAAATATACAAAAGTTTTAACGGCTGCAGATAAAGCTACACAATTACAGAGTACAATACCTGCCTCTAAGAATACAACAACATCTAATAATGATAAAACTAATACAGAAACAAAAACCAATATTGCCAATGCGAATTCTGGCAATACACAGAAGGAAAAGAAACGAGTGCCTTTACTAATGTCTGTTGCTCGGGGTCAACAGATTTCTACACCAGCTAAAAATAAATTGATCAGTCAATTCTTGCAAAAAGGTAAAGACAATACCAACTCCAATTCTCCCTCATCTTTCCCATCAAGTAGGTCAAAAACTGTTACTTCTCCCCAAGTGGAAGATGATGATGTTGTGATATTGGATTAATATCTAAAGGAGATGATTCAGTAGTTATAAAATTTTTCTTATTAGGGTTGCTGTTGTCTTAGCTTGTTTTTACATTTAAAACATTTTTTTTATAAATATATTTTGAGCACAATTGTCCCATTTTACACGTTTTTCGCCTCCTTCATTGAAATATATACTGAGTAGGTGCTTAGTTGTATTCATATATATTTGTGTATGTTAGTGTTGTAAGTAATTTTCATTTAATCCCTTTTTTAGTTTTTACACCATTTTTTTAGTTTTATATATATAAATAAAAAAACAAACATTTTTAAAAGTTCACACATTAAAACCTAAAAAAAAACTCGTTAAATAAAATATTAAACATTATAAAAAACGCCGTAAAAATGGTCACTTTTTGGAAAATGTTAACATCATTTTTATATTTAAAATAATTATTGAAAATATGTATTTCTAAAGTGGCATTATGTATTATTAAATAATAAAAAGCAAATATAAAAAAGTTGCAACTTAAATGTGCAAATAAAAAAGTGTTTGAATGAGCGATAAAAATAAATTGTTTAATAAAAGAAACGGAATATTTGATTGTGTTGAAGATTGATTTTTCGAAGTAATTTAAAAAGCGCCATCTATGGCTTTATGTTAACAAATTAGATACACAGTTGCCATATGCTTTTTCAACTTATAACATTAGCAATTAGTAATGGTAATACCATACCGTGGCATTACGGTAAAAAGGGTAGTTGAAAATTTTTATTAACAATTATTATTGTAAAAAGTCAACTATATAACAGTGTTACCATATCGTATTGTATACATTTAAGATTTTACTAAAACACACAGATAATACAGTTTCTTTGTACAAATCGTTACGTTTAAATTGAATAGATATATATTTTTATGGTTTTTATTATTTCATTATTTTTTGAAGACATTTGGTACTTTCTTTAAAATTGTATTTGAATCTCATAAGAACAACGTATTATTAAATAGAAGCAACAGTTATGGTACCAAATAAAATCCAGCTTTTTTCCTTAAAAATTAAAAACAGACCGAATTTATATTTGATTTTTTCTCGGGTTCAAGTATGCTATCAGAATCTAATTTTTAACTTAATTTGTTACAAAGTGACATGGGGTCTTAGAAAAGGTCTTTTTTTTTACTTTATGTCCTTTTTCTGACATCTACGTTATTGTGGACCTATTTTGGTTCCATTGGTTTAGGTGTAAAGGGCAAGTAAGCAAAAAAGCTTGCAAAAACGAAGAAAGTTCAATTTTATTTCTTCGAAACCCCATGAGAATATCGAAACAATAAGTTTTGAACTAGAACAAAAACTGAACTTGAACTAGAATTGAATTAAAATGGAACTAAAACTGAACTTGAACTAAAATTAAATTAGAATTGAACTAAAACTGAACTTGAACTAAACTAGAACTGGATTAGAACTAAACTAATAAAAAAATGTTGAAATTGATCTAGTCATAGCAGTAGTGTGTCATGGTCTCATTTTAAACTTTGAAGTGGGCTGTGATTTTGGTTCTTGTGAGAACCTCTGCCCTAAATATTCGAGTTTAAAAAAAGATGTTCATCTTACCTTTTCGTTCCCAAATGGTGATGAATCAGTCATTTAGTCAATGATTCAAAAACGCAACTATTTTATATATAAATAAATTTAATTATTAAATGTTTTTCTAATAATAAAAATAAACATATCACATTAAATCTGTTGAATGCGGTGAAATAACTTCCAATAATACTTCATCTTTAGCAACAATCATTTCGTCTGCTAAGACATTAAACCATTCATAACGATTTAACCATTGGTGAATTTGTTTACCCAAAACATAAAACGGCAAATGTTCTACGGCACCAATGTGACCAAAACTAACATCATCTGTACTACTTTCTTCATCACTCTCTCCAGAGCTTTCATCACTTGCACTAATAGCCAAATCAAAAGCCAATATAGCGTGTAGTAAAAATAATGAACCACAACATAAAGCTGCAACACTTTGAGCTTTTGAATATTTAAAGAAAGGATGTGGTTGTTTCGTTAACTCTTCCTCTTCTAAATGTTCTTCTCCTAGGCCATAACTTGTTTCGGCCGAGAGATACATTAAATGAAAATCTTTTTCAGCATGATACATACTATTCATGGAAACGAATATAAATGCCATAGCAGCTATTGTATTGAGTGTACCTTCACGCAAAGCAGAAACAGGTTCTTTAAGGCAAATACTTAGACAACCAAACATAGCCATTAGGGTAAATCCTCCAAACACTACCACATAGGTGTAATGATCTTGTATGTAGTTGATATTAAGAAATCCACGTGCATGATAGCCTAAACAACATAATCCTAGGATGGATTCAATAATTTTGAATAGAAACCAGACACGTTTCATTTGTTATCGAAAAGTAGAAATAAAATAAAATAATGACAAATTTTAGCAGGGTATATGGGATTGTTCGGGGTAGCCAAGGCAACAATTCAATGTACCGATGACACTAAGTATACCTTAATAGTTTTGATTACTACAGCGATCTTGTTTGTAGGTGATGCGAAGTTGAAATACAATAACGTTAAGATTTTTTCCATAAGATTAATTTATGAACCCAACAGTTTCTTATGTTTTCATGGAATTTTAAGGAAAAAAGGCGGGAATTTTTAAATTTGTTTAAAAATAAAAGAAATTGTTATAAATATTTAGTTTTTCTTCAAAACAGACTGACTTTTGAAATAAAATGAAAATTCAGGATATTAAAATTTACAATTTTTTACATATTCCTACAAATTTATCGAAGCATTTGTAATTTTTCAAGACATTTGATGTTTGTATTGGTATTGTCATATCAACTTCTAGAAGTATGAAGCGGCAGTTTCTGTTACACTTATTAGCATGGTTCTTCTAAGGTTCAGTGGACAAGATGATTTCTGATTAAGTAGTTATGCTCTTTAGTGTTAAACTTGCATTTGAATTTCTAAGTCTGAGTCACAAGACTAATTCTCTTTATTTCCAAGTACAAGTCATTCAAAGTACATTAGTTTTAACGGATAAATTGTATTTTAATACTGACCATTAAAAAATGATACCCCATCATTGGGTTTGTCATTTTGTTTGTAACAAGTTAAAGTATTCGTCTAAGACTCCAACATGTTTACATATTCTGGATCCTAGTAAGATTCTAAGTCTATCTATCGAGGTCCGTCTGTTCGTCATTGTGTTTGTCTGTTGAAAGCATACACATCGTTTGTTGAAAGCATAGAAAGAACTTTTTTACACAACGTTTGTTTGGTATTGCATGAACAAGAAAGTTTTGTACTCAAAATCCATAACAATGGATAATTTTTGGAACATTTCATTCACATAACATTTCATACATATTAAACTGATGAACTTACAACGATGACAATTTTTATGCATCATTATCCCTCCTAGAGGTATCCCTGCCATATTAGCTCATATCAAAATGTGTGGTATTGGTTTATTATTTCTTATAGCTAACTACATTTCCGCAAACATGCACAATTGTGTACAACTTGAAAACTTGCTCGGTTTTTTTGCAAACCCAATTTTCTTTATAGTAACAGATGATCAGTTGTTGTTGGGTATCAAAGATTCGACCAAGTGGAATATAACTTTATTTGTTTAGTTTGCAATTTTTCAAAATTCTCAACAGATTCATGCTTGATTTTACTCTTTTATAGTTTATTACAATTTCTTCTTTTTTTCATAAATTTCTTACAAATAAACAAAAATTAAAAACGAATTTATGATTTAAAAGTATTTTTATTTCAGGATTGATATACTTTCCTTAATTTAGTAACTTTTTTTTTCTAAAAATAAAATAATAAGTTAATTTAATAAAACTATATTTTCATTGTGTATTTAATTTCATAAACATATGTTGGTTTTGTTGTTTTCTTTTTTTTTATAAACATATAGTTTTATTAAATTATTTATGTCTTTTTTTTTATAATAATATGTTAGAATTATGTTGGAGCAAATTAAGTTTTTAATATTAATTTAAAATTAATTAATACAATTTCATTTTTGTTGTAAACAAAGAAAAAAATAATAATAATAATTTTTTATAAAGAAAATTAAGAAAAATTATTTCCAAAACAAAAAGGAATAATAACATTTGATGTTTTTTTAAGTATTGTTTAGTGTTTTTTGTTGTTGTTTTAATAGGCTTAAAAGTAATTCATTCATGTTTTTTTTTTTTTTTTTAACTACATGCTACTACTATTAACTAAAATTGTTTATATCTTTATTGTTAATATACACAAAAATATGTATTGTTATTTTGTTATAATAAATTTCATTTTATTTTTTTTTTTTCTTAATTTGTTATAAAATTTCTAAAAAAAAAGAAATGTTGTTGTTTGTGTTTGTGTTAATAATACAAATCGATAATTTTTGTTTTTCTTTGTCTTTAGAATTAATAATAATAAGGCATATTAATTATATTTATTTATTTATATATATGATTAATAAAAAGTTTTGAAAATATATTTTAAATTTATTTAATACACATACATACATACATATATATACATACATACATATGTAAGATTGGTTTTTATTTAGTTAATATATTTAAGATAGACAAATGTTTATAGTTACGTTTACGTACTATACAAATCTACAATTTTAGTACATATGTAAGTTATTTATAAAAATAATAATAATAGAAAATAATAATAAAATATATATTTTTTTGTGGTTAAGTTTTTTTTTTTTTATATATATAGATTTTTACATTATATTGTCACAAATAAACCAGTCGTTATGTATAAAATAAAATTAAATATGGATTAAAAAAGATAATTTAAACAAATAAGAATATTATATTCGGCTTGGCCGATCAAAAGAGGTTAAATAAAGTAAGTGCTGAAGTGGCCAGAATGTGGGCGGGCCACATCCATTTATGCATTTTGTGCATAAACACATACAATATACAAATGTGGTATTCATGTTATGATGTAATAAAGAAATTCCATATTTTTCCATTTGGGCTTATATGAGAGGTGGGCGGAAAAGTAAAAGTAAAAGTAAAAGTTTTGTTTTGCAACTTAACTCTAACTATCTAAT